>LBNU01015437.1:66954-102220 GCA_014162995.1 Artemisia annua
CTCTTCTTACTCACCTATTGACTCACTACTAAGTAAGATCATCTTGATCTACTTATTACATGTACTTACATAACTTATTTCTACAAATTCACATCAATACTAACTAGACTCTAATAATTCTTTGACTTGATGATAAGAAGTATTCTTCTCTTGCACTTTGAGTGGTGAAGGATTGAATCACTTGAAACAAAAGCTTATAATCTTATGATCAAAGGATTTAGAAGGATGTTTAGAAAGGATTGGACTGAAAATTTTAGTGCAAAAGGTGAGAAAAAATTGCAGAAATAAACTGGTATTTATAGGGAATCATTTCTGACAACAGGAGCGTGCCGGCCCCTTTAAATAGTGGCCGGCCCCCTTAAAATTAAGGGGGCCGCCCAGACAATTAAGGGGGCCGCCCTCCTGTAACGGACAGAAAATCTGTCTTTTTCTGGAGAAAGTTTATTTGGTGAAAATCTAACTGATTTTGGTTAAAATTTTGAATTCATATGTTTATTATGAATTAAACATTTTCTTTTATTTACCAAAAGTGTTTTTCTAAAATATATAAAATGTTTATAACATTTTATAAAATTTGTAATGTCTAAATAAAAATCCCTTTGATCATCAAATGTATTAGACATTTGTTTATACATACCTTAAGTGATTGTTGAAGCATACTCGAGACGTTGAGATGTCGAGAGATGTTGACGTATGAATGCATAGATGATTTGTGATCACAAGTAACTTAAGCACTTTACGTTATGTGTTGTAACTTACATCTTTGTCATCATCAAAACATGAAAAGGGTGTTTAGATTAAATATCATAATATTTATGCCAACAATCTCCCCCTGTTTGATGATGATAATCTATGTAAACTATAACTCATAATAAAATGTATAAGTTACTTGTTTACACTTCTTCTCCCCCTTTTGGCGAAGTAAAAAAGTGGACTCCTACACGAGACTTCTACTACACTTCAATCCATGGATCAAATAAATTGTAAACTTTTAACCTGCATCAAGGGTTAGTTTCTTGCAACAAAAATATATAAAGATAGGGATGTAATACACATCGTCAATGCTCCCCCTTGGTGTACGCTCCCCCTTATTTGAGGCACCAAGAAATCAAGTAACGGAAGAGTGCTACAAGGCAAAGTTAGTTGAAAAAGAATGCACATATACATAATGATGATGATAGATATATGCATGACACTTATTGGGGAACAAGATATGGATATCTAAGGTATATGGACTAAAAATATGACACATGCAATTATTGTTTTGAAAGCAACAACTTAAATCCAAAATATCATGACCAATGCTTAAGACATGGCAATGATTACGACCAAAAAAAAATTCGACCAACATATTTTGGCGAAATATACCAAAATATATACTCAAAAAGAATTAAAAGAAGATGATGATGAAGATGGTACATTTTTTTTAACGTAGAAAAACGAAGATGGATGAGCATGGATGGAAAGGGAAGGTGATTGAAAAGGGTTCACAAGTATGGTTTAGATTAATTTATCGTTTGACAAAGGTGGATGATTGGCAATCATGGGATTTTTAGGTGTTTTGTTGGTTGACGGCCGAAGGTGGATATGTGAAATGAGGTGGTGATGACTCGACAACACTTGAAGCTTGGATATCTTCTTTGTGTTCTTCACTTGCTAAAAAGTGGAAAAGACGCATTTCGTAATGAAATTTACTTGGATGAGGTGGTGATGACTCGACAACACTTGAAGCTTGGATATCTTCTTTGTGTTCTTCACTTGTTAGAAAGTGGAAAAGACGCATTTCATAATGAAATTCACTTGACTTTTGATGACATAGACAAATATGTTTATGAGTGTATGGATATNAAGCTTGGATATCTTCTTTGTGTTCTTCACTTGCTAAAAAGTGGAAAAGACGCATTTCGTAATGAAATTTACTTGGATGAGGTGGTGATGACTCGACAACACTTGAAGCTTGGATATCTTCTTTGTGTTCTTCACTTGTTAGAAAGTGGAAAAGACGCATTTCATAATGAAATTCACTTGACTTTTGATGACATAGACAAATATGTTTATGAGTGTATGGATATGACGGTTGCCCTTTGATTAAAAGAGCGACACAAGGGTGAACATAGGTTTATGTATCATGAAAGATGGTTTGACCTTTATGGATTAAGTTGTAGTGGTGATGACACATTTAGTAGAGTGTAGGAGATGGTTACATGGTTGAATCTTCTTGTGAAGATGACTAGGTGGAGTTATTGGTGAAGATGGGTGAGTTTTGGTGGTGGAGACAATTGTGAGTTGGGATATCCATTGATGGATGAAGATGTGGTGGAGGGTGTTTTAGATGGTACATTAGGTGGACTATGATATGAAATTAGAGGTTGAGGTTTATTGTTTACGAGGTATGAAATTGATTTTTGGTTTCTTTGAGGGCATGGAAATGGTTGATGACTCGAGATTGGTAGTATAAAGGATGATTCGGTTTTTCATTTCACATTGGTGGTGGAAATTTTGACAAGGAAGAGGTTGATTACGGGTAAATATGTTGGGCCAATGGAGGTATATTCTTGGAAGTAAGAATGTTGGAGAGTTTGATGGTGTGATNTTTACGAGGTATGAAATTGATTTTTGGTTTCTTTGAGGGCATGGAAATGGTTGATGACTCGAGATTGGTAGTATAAAGGATGATTCGGTTTTTCATTTCACATTGGTGGTGGAAATTTTGACAAGGAAGAGGTTGATTACGGGTAAATATGTTGGGCCAATGGAGGTATATTCTTGGAAGTAAGAATGTTGGAGAGTTTGATGGTGTGATGTGGGTTTAGGTTTAAGGTAGAAGGATATATGTAAGTGGTGTGATTTGGGTTTAGGTTCATGCTCACCCTGATGTAAAGTGTAACAAAAAAAAAATAAAGACGAATCAACATGAAAGTGATAAGCTTGACAATGACACGAAGGATGAAGGATAGCATACAATGAACTTCATCCATGAAGTTATGTAGCTCTTCTCGAATATTGCGAATGTTTAAAGAACAATCACAAAAAAACGAGTTATGAGGTTTTCCTAAAGATGGTAGCGGAAGAGGTGGACGGAAGGTGTTTGACTTCTATATTATAATAGAGTCATGACTCAAAAAATATACATGAACAATGAGTGACATTTTAATTTGCATTTCGCCAATTAAAAATACTTAAACATTTCGGATGAAATATTTAAGTTGTCACATTAACTTAGAGAGGTATTAGATTACTATCTAACTATCTCTTGACAAATGAGCGGATTGTTTGGAAGGGAACAAGATGATGAATAAGGAAGTGAGTATGCATGAAGACTCTAGGACACTTAAGACACTTTTGAGACTATTATGACCTATCGGATTGTGACACTAAGGTTCTCATGAAATAAGGGTGTAAGATCTAAAGGCAAGAAATATATACCTAGATGGATGAGACATATAGAGTTAAGCATGTAAAGGCATTTAAGCATGCTAATAAATATAAAAAAATATCATATCGAAATAGTTAGAAAAACAGAATCTATTATAATAAACATCCATTCAATAACTAAGCAAATAATTACGAAGGCATACAATCAAATCACACAAGAGCAAATAAGAATCTAGAAATATCATATATGTGGGATGTCATAAATCTATGAATGAAAAACTCTAATGATAAGCAAGGTTCATAAAAGTAAACTAGCGTTAGGTATATTTAGGAAGAACCATTTAATCAAGTTGGAGAATGAGTATGAGACTATTACTAGTGGTGCTCAATTCAGGCTAAACACGACCATTTTTACGGGTTACACACACCCCAACTTCTCACATAGAAGCAATTCAACCGTTAGGTTAAATTGAATTTCTAAGTAGTAATTCTCTTTTTAGAAGAAATTGAGTTCCTAAATTTACCTAACGAAGGGTACCAAATATGAAGTTTGCTTGGTTCACTAATACTTGGCTTAAGTGATTCAAACATCATGTTTTTATGAAGGTAAATCTAGATGATATATTTTACTCATGATCCTAATAGAGACGTTTTGAATGTTTAGATAAGAATAAACAAAATGTTTTAATTTTTTGTTTATGATTTATCGGTTGTTTGGTTTTAATGGCATATTACTTGATTTAATAAATGTGCTTGATTGAAGAATGCTCCTTAGCATATCTTGTGAAATGAATCTCATTAAGATTATTTATCTTAAATGAGTTTGTGATCTTCAAATGATATTAACACAAGACACTTATATATTCTTAAACAAATATTATTTTCTTTGATTTTTGCTAATGTTATATACCATAATTTAACTAGTATTAAAAAAGGACTTTTACTTGTTTATGCATTGTGACAAATTATTTTTCAGTTCTAATAACTTATATTATTTCACAAAGGAATGTGTAGTGTATTATCTTGTAATACAACCATTCATGCTACAAAGAAAATAAAATCCATAGAATATATAGTGTGTATTATTCTTAAATATGTATTTTAGCTTGGAGTGATCATTTTAAGTAGTGTGAGCAAAGTTTACATATGTTGTTATTTTGCTCATGTTTGGTTTTTCGGAGATGACACATTTATCCATTGTACTACAATGTAAATTGCTTGAATATTTCGGATGAAACATCCAAGTTGTCAATCCTTCTTCATTGTATATTTTATGCATATATTTGCTAAATATTTGGAACACAACTATTGAACAAGTAGACTCAATATGACATCATATTCACAAGTGTGAGTTATGATCCGATGCATATTCTTATCGTCTTGGAAAAGGATTTTGCTATTTTCATATCAATCGAGTGTGATTGAGTATGTAGATTCAAGACTATATCCTTTGTTGTAATTTGATATAATCTTGAAACTAAACAAATAACAATCCAATTTCTTGTCCACACTAAAAAATATATCAATTAGATTTGATAAATATATCAACCATAATTTGAATAATGAATTGATATAATATCAAGATCTTTCTTGACCCTCACAAACACTCATTTAAAATAGATAGACATTTTGATAGTGTGTTCCATTAATCCTAAGATTATTTATGAGTGAGGTTAGTGAATAATTGAAAGTTGACTTATTACTTAATGATTATTATATGTTTTGTTTATGTGAAAGACTATTCATTGTTACGTATAATGAACACACTTAGATTTTGAAAATACTTTTTCTTTTATATAACTACTAATGTTTTAAAACAATCCAATTTCTCTTATTTAAACAACCTAAGGTAAAACAAGGTAATTTGTTGAAAATATTTAAGTGTGTTATTGAGAATAGATTAAATTGTTTGAAATATTTAGGTGACTAGATTTAACTCATTTACAAGATTTTTGATTAACATTAAGCCATCTATACCTATATGCAATGCAAGCGTAATATAGCAATCCTAACGCAAGAAATCTAGCATAAGATCTAGTTAAGTATAAACCGGAAAACTAGCTATAAACTAATAGGGCACATATGCTTAGATATACAATTAGCTAAAATTCAAATAGCATCAATCATCTAATGTACTCTATTAACAAATTAAGACAAAATGAGGTTCACATAATCATATAGCATAACACATAAAAGCACTTGTCGTTGTTTTGTGTATTATATATAATAATGTTTACATAGCTCGATTTTATTTGAAAAGAAAATAGTTTTCTCCCCATTTTAAAGATCAATATTTTAAAAATATGAATACTTAAATTTTCAAAGATATACCAACTAGGAATGCCCAAATTGAAGGAAATGGTAAAATACAAGTTTTATGTTAAAACGAGACACAAATTTTTGACCACCGTGTAGTATTTTGCCTTTTTGACAAATTTAACTTTGAAATGATTTTTTTAAGTATTTTTAAATGAAAGTAGACTCAATTACCTTTATATGATTTTTCAAAGTTTCTGAAAACTGACGAACAGACAGGCGGACCCCTTAAATATTTAAGGGGGCCGCCCAGACAATTAAGGGGGGCACCCATCTGGTACTCAAAAATGCGTTTTTTTGTTAAAAATTATTTTCTAACTTTGTTGAAATGTGTGAAACTTTTTGAGTTTAATACCGAACATATAACACTTATTTTAAGCATTATTTTATTTCGAGCTAGTGTAATTAGTGTATATAACATCAAAACAAATACAAGTTAATCAACAAAACACTTTTCATATTTAATCCTCCTTAATAGGTAATTTGATACATGGATCGTACTCAATTTTTAAAACCATTTGTTTTGAAAATTAGAGCGACGTTGCTCTTGATACCAATTGTGGAAAACTAGAAGGGGGGAGGCGGTTTGAATAGTTTTCCCTCTTTTTCGTTTTATAAAATGTTTGTTTCAAAATCTTTGATTAAGGTTTTCCTTTTTAAAATCTTAAAATGTTTTTTATCAAATCATCTATTAAGTTAAACTCAATATGAGAAGTGTGAATAATAATCTATTAGATCATATCATATAATTATACACACCATCACAATATTAACTTGTAACTATAACACAATCAATCATCATGACAATATAAGCAACAACCAACACATATTTGCAAGCATAGATATAAAGCGATAAATGCAAGAATAAATGTAAAGAGATAAGAGAAAGAAGATGCAAATCGGACACGATGATTTATAGTGGTTCGGCTACAAGGACACCTTCCTTGCCCTACTCCACTCCCCGAGTCACCTACTCGAGAGTTCACAACACTACTCAACAAGCTCCCTTTTGGCGGAGAAAATCGTACACACCTTTGCTTACACCGTTTAACGACACCAAGCAAAATGTCGAGTCCTAATGCTAGCTAGGACCAAACTCACGACACGACTTCGATCACTACACAACTTCTACACATGACTTCTTCACACCACTACTTCTTCACAACTACTCGACTATTTCACGCCACTACTTCTTCACGACTACATAACTTCTTCACACTACTACTTCTTCACACCTACATGACTTCTTCACATTACAACTTCTTCCCACCTCTTCTTACTCACCTATTGACTCACTACTAAGTAAGATCATCTTGATCTACTTATTACATGTACTTACATAACTTATTTCTACAAATTCACATCAATACTAACTAGACTCTAATACTTCTTTGACTTGATGATAAGAAGTATTCTTCTCTTGCACTTTGAGTGGTGAAGGATTGAATCACTTGAAACAAAAGCTTATAATCTTATGATCAAAGGATTTAGAAGGATGTTTAGAAAGGATTAGGACTGAAAATTTTAGTGCAAAAGGTGAGAAAAAATTGCAGAAATGAATTGGTATTTATAGGGAATCATTTCTGACAATAGGAGCGTGCCGACCCGCCCAGACAATTAAGGGGGCCGCCCTCCTGTAATGGACAGAAAATCTGTCTTTTTCTGGGGAATGTTTATTTGGTGAAAATCTAACTGATTTTGGTTAAAATTTTGAATTCATATGTTTATTATGAATTAAACATTTTCTTTTATTTACCAAAAGTGTTTTTTTAAAATATATAAAATGTTTATAACATTTTATAAAATTTGTAATGTCTAAATAAAAATCCCTTTGATCATCAAATGTGTTAGACATTTGTTTATACATACCTTAAGTGATTGTTGAAGCATACTCGAGACGTTGAGATGTCAAGAGATGTTGACGTATAAACGCATAGATGATTTGTGATCACAAGTAAGTTAAGCACTTTACGTTATGTGTTGTAACTTACATCTTTGTCATCATCAAAACATGAAGAGGGTGTTTAGATTAAATATCGTAATATTTATGCCAACAGACTTTATAGCTTTTTCTTGCCTAAAATACTTTAATTTGGTGATACCATGCGCTGTTGTATCGTTTTAGTGTTGTTGTTTTGTATACTTTTGTTACTTGGATTTACACATACAATTTCTCATTTATAGGCCAAATTCCGTAACACCCCCATCCCATAAAGCCCCGAGCTCTAGGTCTACCTAGACGCATACAACTCGCCTTTCTGCCATTTCGGAGTCAAGACTTGTTTTTTGATAGAGGAGATTGAGAAAGAAACAGATTTTCAGATCACCGAATTCAATAGCTAGCTCAATAACAGATAGAGTTCGTCCTTTAAAGCATAGTTCAATGTTACAATAGACTATTTAGCGAACAAGAAACAAAGTTGCCATATGCGTATATAGATCAACATTGAAAGCTTCCAACTATCCAATATCAATTTCAGATTATCGATGACATCATTATTTATTTCTTCAAGTTCATTTGTATCTTTAATAAAATAGAACTAAAATATTTATTAAAGATGGCAATGTCTTTTTCTAGTACAAAGCTTCAATTATATTTTCAAACGTATAGAAGGTTGTTTCAAGTCAAATTTCTTTTGTTTGTATCTACATTTTTCAACCCGATCCAGTAACTAACAGCCCAAAAGGATATACAGAAGATAGTTGATAGGCTTGTATTTAACCTGATCTAGAAACCAACAGCCCAAATTGGAGTGTTATTTTCCTTTTTATTTTGTTTGAGCCCATTACACTTTAAACTTTAAAGTAGTGTATTCTTGAGTTTTATTATTAACGAAAATTAAAAGAATGTAAAGTAAACTGGGAGGAAACACTACTTTTCATTCCATTTCCTTTTCTTTTCCTCCTTAAGTACTATTCGAGAACACAAAATCTTTTGTTTCCTTTTCATTTTCTTGCTTAACTCTAAGTCGAGAACACAGTTACATTCATTAATACATGACTGATAGGCATAATTAGCAGAGGACATGGATTCAAATCATAATTAGCATAGGACATGGATTCAAATTATTTCTCTGTGTCACCTTAATCATAATGTTACAATTTACCTTCCGCATATTAGATGCGAGACCGGTTGATGGGGTGGTCAAAACAATAGTCTCCTTTAAGCACAAGAACACATCAAATTGGTAACATATTAGACAATAGAAAGTTTTCTTTAGAGGACATGTTTGTTAGAAGCAAATTGTATCTCATAGTCTGAGCTAGCCAAATATATGGAAACATTGCATGATCACCTTCTTTTCAAACCAAATGTCAACTCTTTTTTGTTCTCCTTGTTCATGTCTATCTCATCTATCCAGGCGTCATATTTGACAAAGATTCTCAATAGTCAATACTCCAATTTATCTTTACATGAAAACGACCACAACTTGGATTCATATCCACCAGTCATCAGGGGCGGAGCTAGAATTTTTTTGTCGAGGGGGCAAAATATAATAATTTTTAGAAACTACACTAAAAATTAGTCCGTTGGGGGGGCAAATTACAAAAAAAGCCGAAAATTTTCCAAAATTTACACTACAATTTTTTTCGCCGGGGGGTCACGTGACCCCCCGGACCCCCCTTTATCTCCGCCACTGCCAGTCATCGACGTTTTTGCCTCGTGCTTTGAATGAAGTTCATTTGAATTTTATAGAAAGTAAAAGGCAAGATGTTAACCAAATACATGTATTCGTCTTCACCAACCCCATCAATACACCACCATTAACATAACATCCTTGTCTTGGATATTGGCATTTGGTAGTTAAGAAATGTATCACCTTTACCTGATACACATTACATATTGAATCAAAGTGTATCACCTTGGTTTCGTCAATTTTAAAAAGAAAACCATCGTAACTTTAATAATTTTAGTTATAATTAATAAAAAATTTAATTTTATTTTAACGAGAGTGTCACTTGTCAGATTTTAGTTGGATCTTATTTTTACAACTTTAAGATTGATCTTATTTGATCTAGATTACATATATATATAGATCCGTTCAGTGCCTTCACCGCCTTAACCTTTCTTTTGCTATTGCTATTAGCCCATTAGGAAACTGTACCCGATCAGGGATGGACGTAAACTCATATATATATATATATATATATATATATATATATATATATATATATATATATATATATATATATATATATATATATATATATATATATATATANATATGCTTATTACTGAAATTGATATATCTTTTATATATATATATATATATATATATATATATATATATATATATATATATATATATATATATATATTTATTATTATTATTTTTCCATCTGAACGTTTATTTGCACAAAAATCAATCTATACTAATCTTGTTATACTCTACCAAATTTAAGTATTGGGTCATCCTCGTTGATCAACTCCTAGATTTGGAAGGATTAGAGACTCATTATAATTGTTTTCCCTTACAGGATAATATATGAAAGGTGGAGAGAATATAGACGATAACTAGCATATGTCTCCATCAGCTTTCAAATATCTAGAGGTAATTATAAAGATGGTGTATCTAGAGATAATCTACGTATTTAATTTTATATTAAAGCGATTCACGTGTTAAAGCCTTTTTGTTCACCAAATTATGTATGTGTCTTCGTCATGTTGAAGTTACATTCACCTGTATTATTTCTTTAACTATTCGGCCACATTCGCTTAGTTATAAAAAATGCATTAAATTTGATGTTAAAAGATTATGTTCTTTTGTTTTTTTATTTTGTCTTAGGGTCCGTTTGTTTACCACCTTTTAGTAATCAAGTACGTAGTAACATAATCTTGGTGAATAAAGTAGTTTGGTTTGCGGTTTGGATTTAAAATGACAATGACACCCTTAAAAATGATTCCCTATGAGTGAGGTGAGATTTATTAATTTTTTTAAGGGGCCCACTTTCTTCTCTCTCACAATCTTATTTATAAAAATATTTTTATATTCATTATTTTATTTTATTTATTACTTTTATTTAATATATTTTCTCTCACTTGTATCAAATCTAAATCCTAATCCTAATCCAAATCTAAATCAAAATCCTAATCCTAAACGCATCTACAAACTAAACGGACCCTTACTCTTATATAAAAAGTGTATTTATTTGTCTTTAAAAATTAAAAAGTACAACGCTTAATGTTAATTACGGAAATACTATAACCGACATATGGATCTTACAATTGTACTCTCTCTGTCCAAAGATAATTGTTTCTAGAGAAAAACATCATCATTACAACTTTTTCTTTCTTATTTTTTGTAGAATTACAGTTTTACCCTTAACTAATTAATATAAAACATCTTTAATATTTGTAATAATAACCTTAAGTAAGGGTAATATGATAAACTCGAGCTTAATTCCCTATCTATTTTTTAAACTGGACAATTAATTTGGAATAACCCGAAATGAAAAAATAGACAATAAATATGAGACGGAGAAAGCAATAATGAGAAAATTTCAGATTTGGTTGGATTTTGTCCCCTAGGTTCATGACTTTGTCAAAAATAACCCTCTTCCAAATGGCCAGCTCGACCGTGCGACCATCCAACTCCGACCCTTTTTGACACGTGTCCATTGCAAGTATACATTATTATTTGAGTTTGATTAATGTAGTGGCCTACAAAATCTTACAAAATCTCCCAACCACTCAAAAACCCTTTTGTCTTATATGCCTTAAATAGCTCGAGGGACGGCTGTGACAATTGCACGACTTGCGGCTTACTTGACCGACATCATGAAACTCGAATGCATTTTTATTGAAAAGGTATAAAAAGATTATTTTTCCTTTAATTTATTTTGTATCTATTTTGTGTTTGTTTATGTTTACATTGCTAATCATGCACTAATTCAGCTAGCTCATATGGTTTTCTACAAATCAACATCAACCAACTATGCAAGATTATTTAATTGTCAATGGTTGATATCAACATTCTGAAGTGTGTTTGAGAAACTCCCAAAAACTCAACTTGTGTAGAAAAATCATATACGGACCTCACTACTAAAACTTAGTCGTCCCAAAATATCAAGAAAAAATCATAATATTTTCATATAAACAACATAAAAACAACCAAAAAGTCCGAGATATCACTTTCTATGAGTGTTTGGTTTGTTGAGGGAATGACTATGATTATAGGAATATGTATAGGTTAAAAAACCCACCACATATGGTGGGTTTCTAAATAGCTAGCTCTTAAAGTTTGATACTCATTTTCAAAAGTAAAACTCACTAACCAAACAATTGTGTTGAGAATGAAAGATTCATACCCTAAAAACACGACTTCAAAATGTTCATATCAACCATTGACAATTAAATAGTCTTGCATGGTTGACGTTGATTTGCAGAAAATCAACATAAACTAATTAGTGCATGATTAGCAATGTAAACATAAACTAACACAAAATAGATACATAATTAAATGAAAAAGATTGTTTTTACCTTTTCAAGAAAAAAAAAACAATCGAGTACTGTTAGTCGAGTAAGCTGCAAGTCACGTAGTCGTCATAGCCGTCACTCGAGCAATTTAAGGCATATAGGACAAAAGAGATTTTTTAGTAGGTGATAAATTTTGTAAGTCACCCTATTAATTAAACCCAAACAAAAGTATGTACTTCCAATAGATACGTATCAAAAAAGCACTACAGTCGCACGGTTGATAAGTCGAGCATAACTATTTTGGAAAGAATTTTTTTTTTCCAAGTCATTAACACATTGGACCCAAATGGTCCATTTATGAAATTTTCTTACAATAAAGATATGTATTATGATAATAATGAGAATTTATGTTGCTTTGAGTCTAAAGAATAAAAGTTACATAAATTGTGTGAAATCATACTTTAGTTTTGGTTACAATTAGCAAAATTATTGTGGTGTGTACATCACTTATCTTTTATATAATAAAAGAATTACATCATTTCGTAGTGAATTTGTAAATTATTCTTATTGGAAAAAAAATTGAACCAATAGGAGAGCTCGATTTTGACACATAGACGAAACCAAACAATATGATTGGCCAATAAAAAGTCAAAATTGAATTGATTTTGGTCAAACTTTAATAAATTTGGTGGAGAATTTGGTTGAGAAAAAAAACACATAAAAATATAGGTGTCAAAATTATGAAAATAAAAACTTAAAAAGAGAGGAGGTAATTAATAAAACTTTAGTAATTGAATTTTAAATATATTATATAGAGTTAAATGTAAAATTAAAAGTCTTCATGTTTTTTATTAACTTTAGATAATAAACAAATAACCCATACACTTTATACCCCTAGACTTTATAATATGAACTTTGTTTACAATTATATGAGTATTATTATTAGTTTGAGACTTTCATCCATTAGAATTACAAAATTTTATAAATATACGAATTAGTTTTAATATACATTAAATACTTTTAAAATAAATATTAGTTTTAAACTTTTATCTATTAAAATATCTTTTTTGCTATATACGTTAAATAAGAACTCATGTTATAGGTGTCAAAAGGGTTTTATATCAAATAGGTTACCCAACTTTGCGTTTTTGTGCACCTAAGTTACCCAACTATTTTTTTTTGTGCAAATGGGTTACTGGACTATCCTTACCGGGCAAAATAGTGACCCAACTATTTTGCACTTGTTATAACCGGTTGGCATGCCACGCTGGCAGTTGACTTTTATTTTTTAATTATACAAATAAGTTACTGAACTTTGTGAATTTGTTCACCTAAGTTACTAAAGTTTTATATGTTCAATTTGATTACTAAACTACGCAACTTTGTTAATTTAGGCTACCCTTATAAGTCACATAAAAAACACCCTCACTCACCAAACACCTCAACGCCACATCATAAATTAAAAATCACATAGATAATTAAAAACGTAAACGTATTCATTCATTATATATACATTTTTATATACTTTTTATATATATTTTTATATACGTTACTAAAAAAACGTCCTTATACATACTTTTATATACATTTTTATACACATTATTATATACTTTTTATGTATGTCTTTATAAACGCTATAATATATGTTTTTAAATACGTTTTGTATACAAAAATGTATACAAAAAGTATGTAATAACGTATTTAAAAACATATATAAAAACGTATATAAAAATTTCTATAATAACATATACAAAACGTATAAAAAAACTTATATAAAAACGTATAAAAAATGTGTATAATAACGTGTATAAAAACGTTTGATAAGAACATTTTTGTACCAACGCCTAGCCGCAACGCGGCAGACCGGCGCCCAACTCGTTTTGTTAACACAACGCTTGTAGATTTTCTTGTAAATAAATATATATTAGTAACCCAATTTAAAAAAAAAAAAAAAAAAAAAAAAAAAACTTCAGTAAACTTAGGATGAACAAAATCGTAAAGTTGAGTAACTTATTTGAACATAAAGCTGACGTGGACAAAGTAATAACTCTATCTCCCGGTAATCAGTCATCGGGGTAATCTCAATGAACACATTTATGGTTTTGAGTAACCTAAATGTCAAACCCGTATAGTCCAGTAACCTATTTGAACCAAAAAAAAAGTTGGGTAACTTAGGTGCACAAAAACGCAAAGTTGGGTAACCTATTTGATATAAAACCCGGTGTCAAAATTATGTAAATATACGATTTTGGTCAAACTTTAATAAATTTGGTGGAGAATTTGGTTGAAAAAAAAACACATAAAAATATAGATGTCAAAATTATGAAAATAAAAACTTAAAAAGACAGGAGGTAATTAATAAAACTTTAGTAATTGAATTTTAAATATATTATATAGAGTTAAATGTAAAATTAAAAGTCTCCATGTTTTTTATTAACTTTAGATAATAAACAAATAACCCCTTACACTTTATACCTCTAGACTTTATAATATGAACTTTGTTTACAATTACATGAGTATTAGTATTACTTTGAGACTTTCATCCATTAAAATTATAAAATTTTGTAAATATACGAATTAGTTTTAATATACATTAAATACTTTTAAAATAAATATTATTTTTAAACTTTTATCTATTAAAATATCTTTTTTACTATATACGTTAAATAAGAACTCATGTTATCCTATTTAAAAGTTTAATATATACGTACACTGGTTTGAATATTATATACAGCTAAATTATTATTACTGGTAATATGAATATCAAATGGTAAGTACGAGTAAACGGGGAACCATATAACACATTAAGATCATTATTTGACCCCAGAATCCCAAAATATGCATGCCAAATCCATAATTTTTGATCCGCAATCGCTTCTAACATAAGAATTGGGTATTTATGATCACGTCTTTTGAATTGAGCTTATAAGGCCTTTAGGCAATTTTTCCAATCCCAATGCATACAACCAATACTCCCGAGCATTCCCGGGAGTCTATGTTTTTCTTCATGCAATGCATATATTTTTTCAACGTCCTTTGAAGTGGACTTTCTTAAATACTTTTCATTGTATAAAACATGTATGCATTTAGTAAAGTACTCTAAACATTGTCGTGAACAACGTTCACCAATTTGCAAGTACTCATCAAATGCATCAAGGCGCAGTGCCATACGCCAATTGGCGAATGGCGGATGTGCACTTCAAAAGAGGACCAATACTTAAACGACCGACAACATCGTAACGTTGTCTAAAAAATTAAAGTACTCGGGAAGAGGATGAACATCATAACTTAAAATATCGTTGAGAATTTTATTAAAAAGTCTAGAACTCATACGATGCCTTCAATTCGCCTAAAATTCTCTTCGGGATATTTAGGATCAGTCTCATCGACGCCAAAATAGTCGTCGATTAAACGTTGTTCCGCCTCTTCTCGTTCACGTGGTATGTATGCCCTCGTTTTCTTTTGACCCAATCCCCTGGCTTCTTGATCACACAAAGCTACAAATTCTCTATACGCCGCATAACCCCGAAGATATCGCTCCCAATCGTCTTTAAAATAAACATCATAAGGGTCGTAATAAAGGTCGTTGGGATTGTTTGGATCCATAATTGAAAGAAAGTTGAGTATTATTGAAGTATAAATTAAATTGGAAGAGTGTGTGAAAAATGGTAGAATTAAGGAGGTATTTATAGGGTTTTAAGGAGTAAAAATTTGAAAAAATTGATTTTTTTGGCTTACTAGCCGTTACCCAACGTCTTTATTCAAAAAATAAACATAAAAATAAAAAATAAGAGAGAATATTACTCACGACGCTGGCTGGCCATTACGGCGCAAGGCACGATAGCGTCACCAGCGATACCGTGCGCAATCGAAGATTTTGGGCTGGTGGGATGGCACAAGGCTACAACGCCAGCGTACCTCCCGCTCTAAATATATAAAACGAAGCAAAGCTTAGTAAAAATCAAACTAAATATCTATAGCAAAAAACTAGTACTCGTTGAAAGATACGACCATGTATTATCACATTAATTTTAGATTGAGTAAGCTGACAATGTACAACATACTCATTTAGATAACCATCGAATTGAGATTTTTATCGCCAGGACCATCGAATTGAGATAATATGAACGTGGGCATTCTTGACAGCCGGACAGGACAATTGGTGATAGACGGGTGCATGTTCGTTGGCACCAACTGTACGTAACAAGCCAAAAAGATAATGAAAGAGATGCAAAATTTACAAATTATACATGCTACTAAAGCGCTTGATGGATGAAAAATTATAAACAATTAATAAATTATATTTTTTTTGTGGGCTTTTTGGCAGGCTTATCTTTTATTCTTTGCTGTCACTTGTGGAGTTGTCGAATAGGGACCAACAACTAAGAGTAGATTGTGGGCCTTTGGTTATGTGGACCCAAAGCTGTTTTTTTATGTTTGTTGCCCACATGCAAAATCATATGCCATATTGACATATTCTGTTTTTTTTGAAATTTCATATTGACATATTCTATATGTTCACTTGTACCTTTCAACAATACATGACTTCTAATCAAATGACTGATCATAACCACGGTTTGAAGTGAAATTTGAGGATATGGGGATGTCTCTAACGGGTTGAAACTGACTTGCGTTATAATAGGTTCGTTGTTATTTGCTACGCATCCGGATGTGTTGGTGAGACAGAGTTCATCCAGACATCTTTCAGGTTTCATTCTCTTTCTGCCATTTTAAAAATATTTTTTTTATGGGCCTTGCAATGGGCTGTTCAAAACATTCTGATGTACTTAGATATCTTTATTTGCCCAACGCATGAGCTTTATACACTAATCAAATTTATTTTAAAATTTTAGTTTAACATACTTACATATAATAAATTTACATGTCGTTTTGTAATTGAAATATAAGTACAACTAATAATTATGCATGAGTTTTTACATACACTTTTTCATTATGTGTTAATATCGATTAATATATTGTAAAGATTTTGTTTGAATGAGTGATTTTACTTTATTTAACTGGCATGATGTTTAGGTTAATGTTATTGCTTACATTTAACTATTAATATTATGTTTTACATAATATGCATGTTTAATAGCACACAATAACATTTAACGAAATTAAATAATAAAGTTTTTAAAGAAATGTATTTTCGGATATCCTTATTATTTAAACTTTAAATAAAAATTAAACGAGTCATTGTTATAAGTACAATCTCGTATATTTATTTTCATATCATAGTTAGGGGTCTAAAAAAAGCCGACCCGACCCGAACTCGAACCCGAATATGGTTATACGGGTCGAGTTAGTCGGGTCCAAAATTATAATCGGGTCAACCCGAACTGACCAGAGTTCTAAACAAGGTCGGGTTCGGATATAATATATCTCTCTTACTCAGGTTCAGGTCAACCCAGTGACCCGAATTTCAATTTTTTTTTCTAAATTGTATGTAAACACCAAATTGTATGATTTTTAAACGACCTAGACCCGAACCCGAGTTGGCCCGACCCGAATTGGCCCAACCCGAGTTGAACCGAACCCGAATTGACCCGACCCGAGTGACCCGAGTTCTAAACAAGATCGAGTTCGGGTATGTATTTTTTAGCATTGACCCGACCCAAGTTGACCCGAATAACACCCCTAATCACAGTAATTTCTATAACTACTAATTCTGTTGATGGCCACTGACCTATTTTTTTACTATATTTTGCAGGGCCAAGGTTTGGGCTTATATTGGCCCATCTGAATAAGTATTTGTTGGACTTTTTATTATAGGAACAAGGAAGTAGTTTGTGTTTATAATTTGTAATGGTATTCGTATGTAAGTGCAATTTGTTAAAACATAGTATGTGTTTATTTTAGGAGAAAAAGTTTATATTTTATAGTGATCTACTCATTAAAAAATAAATAAATAATAAAATAAAAACATAAGACATTAGGAGTAGTTGTTTTAGACAATTTGTTGTTTGTGTTACAAGTTGCGTTGTAAATTATTGGTTGCACAATATGAAAGTAAAAAAGAAATGTTGTGCCAAAAAAAGATGTTCCCATATACAAATACCTCAACTTGATGTGTTACCTGAGAGTGAACCTAATAGATAAAAAGCTAGCGCTCTTAACAATAAGAAATAATTGAAAACATACCCACTAACAAAGAAGGATACAATATTAAAAAAATATTGATACCAAAAAATTACCATTACGAATACAAACTCATGTTACGACTCAAACCGATAATAAACTAACAACATCTATAAACAAGCGCAAAAAAAATTAAAAACACAAATTACACCCTCTTATCACCATATTTTACATATTTTAAAAAAAAGAAAAGAAATATTTCATAAAAAAATATATAGCAAAAAATAATATAAATACGAGGCATAAGTTAAAACGTCATAAAAAGCCCCGCCGCAACGCGGCGGGTAATACCTACCTTGTTACGACTAAATCTTCGTTTATTAGTTGGGGTTTATTTTATGATGTTGTATACTTGTATATAAAGTTTAAATGTCATAACTTTCACGTTGTTTGTATTCTGCCCATGTTTCGCCAATAAGAGCTAAGCAACGTGGACCATTTTTGAAGTGAACCCACCATGACAATTGACACATATCATCCAATGACATGCTGATCCTCACCTCTTGCAAGGCCGGAGGTCTTTTTCTACCTTTGATAAAATCATAAGCAATCTTTGTACCTTAGGTAGGGGTAAGGTTGTCTACGTCTCAACCTCCTCCATACACCGTGAAAGACGGTATAGAAACCCATAACCTGTGAAAGACGGTATTGGGAGTTACTTTACTTTACTTTGATCTTATTATGCAACAATTCGATTTTATTAAGTAATACTCTCGATCACCATTCTAAAACAAATGTCCACCTTTTTTATTTTGGGTTGTCTCAAAATAAATTTCTATCGTATGTTTCAATCAATCAAAAGAGGTTTTAGTTGGTAGAGATAATATTTGATTGGTGAAAGAAAGAAATTAATAGAATATTTTAAAACTTTATGAAAAAAGAAAGTAAACATTTATTTTAGTACGAAAGTAAACATTTATTTTAGGAAGAGGCAAGAAGCTAGAAAGGAAGAAAGAAATCATTACAAGAGGAGTGCCTAAAAGACCACGGACGGCTAAACCACCTCGAGTTGGATTTGCACAACAAACATACATGTTTTATACTAAGCGTATTGCTTAGTAAATAAACCAGCATTTTCAATTTAACAAAACCTCATCAAATGATAGAAAACCGATTCCATGTATAGAACCATTCGTAAGTCTTATATCCGTGATTAGACTTATGACGCAGTTCTCCATATTCTCCGGCTATAATATTAGGCAAAAAAACAAAAGTGCAGCGAGAGTGTGTGTGAGAGCAACATGTTACGCGCCACCCTATTGTGGCGGTCATGGCTCACGCATGAGGCACATAAAAAAAGAGGACGAATGGTGAGCTTGTCACCATTGGATTTGTTTACAATTTGTGGGCCCCCTTGAATGTTTGTATTGTTACTTATTTGATTTGTGAGTGTGTTTGGTGTTTTATAGGATATGTTTTTATAAAGTGTGTATTTAATGACAGGCGAGGGGAGTAGTGACCATTGTTGATGAAAAGTGAGACACTACTGTAGAAACTAGAAGGGGGGTTGAATAGTTTAACCGTTTCTTTTTACTTGCTAAAACGTTTCGCCGTTTTTTAGGTCCGGTTAATATTCTTTTGCAAACTTGTTGAATTCTACTTGTTATGTGATATCTATTAAACTACAAATGAATGCAAACAAGTAAATAATGTAAAGAGTAAAGGAAAGAGCAGAACCAAAGAGACGCGGCGATTTATAGTGGTTCGGCACGAAGCTCACTCTTCGTCCTACTCCACTCCCCGAGTACCACACTCGAGAGTTATCAATCACTATATCAACACACTCCTTTAGGCGGAGCAATCCGTACACAAGCTTACACAAGGTTTAATGACACTAAGCGGAATGTCGAGTTCTAATCGTAGCTAGAACCAATCTACTCCCAAGGCCCAATGTGACACACGAACAAGCATCTTGTCCAACTTGGATCTTCACCCAATCCAAGCCTTCCACACGAGACCACACTTAGGATCATCACCCGATCTAAACCTTCACACAAGACAACCTTGGATCATCACCCGACCCAAGCCTTTCACACAAACGACTCAACTAAGTACTTAATCCCCTACACACTAGGACATCATTCTCCTCACAAACAATACATGAACTAATCTAGTTACAAGACTTTTGGATCTTCATCTCTTTCCAAGTTCACACACATAACTCATCCTCGACTTACCACACAAGTCGGAAGTATTTACAATATTATACAAGATGAAATAGAGGGAAGACTAGAACCGCAACACTTGTTACGTTTGTGTTGTGGACTCCTATAACGTCTCGAATCTTCATCTACGTCGAGAGTTCTTCTCTTGCACTTTGCGGAAGAGGAAATCACTTATAAACATATACGACATGTTATAGTGATCAAAGAAGAAAGAAAATAAAAAAGAAAGTTTTTGTTTGTGGAAAGACTTGTTTTTCTGAGAGGAACAGTTCAGTATTTATACACGACAGAAAGGAGCTGGCGGTCCCTTAAGATAGGCGACGGTCCATTATTGCTAAGGGACCGCGACCCACTTTGGAGCCTCCCGACAGACGCTCCTCTTTTTGTCCTGATGTGGTGAAAACTTATATGGTCAAAGTTTAACTGTTTGGGGGGGAAAAATTAGCTTGTTACAAATTTGAATTTTTGAATATATTTCTTATAATAAAACATTTCTTTAAAAACACAAAAATACTTTTGTGAAATATTTGTCAAACTTAAAATTTCTATGTTTAGGAGAAAAATAAATTCTTTTATCACTTAACTAATGACGGTATAAAGTTTCTTCATACCTGAAGTGACGTTGTAGTAGCTACGTGGAAGGAACGAGTTTCCTCGATTAAAAACTTATTAACCATAACTTACGTAACATGTCTTTATATTTGTGATCCGACCTGTTACAAGGCAGGCATCAATCTCATATGGTCAAAGAATGTGAATGTACTCGTGAGCACCCATGGATATTCTCAAAACCAGATTATTGTTTTGGAGATACCCTACTATGTACAAAAGTTACTACTACTCAGGAGATTAAGACTACTTGAAGTTAAATACTGCTAAGTATATTTAGTTACAATGCTAGTTTATAAGTTAGTACTGGTTGATTAATTACATTCCAGATTTTATTGTTTTGAATTTTTTTGATATATATTTGAATTTCTTAAAAGTGACTAAAAGTGCATATAGCACACTTATTATACTTTTGGTTCACTGTCTTGCTTAATTCAATTGTTGTTGACAAAATAGTTACAAAAGGCCACACAAAAAAAAATTCATGTGCATTGGATGATTAATATCAACCAAATATGACATTTCTTTCAACCTTAAAAACATCCATATGGTCACACTTAAACATTTTTGGTCACTTTTTGCTTTAATGTGTGATGACCTAAATACCAAAAACAAACATGCTTTGTATGACTAAATATTAAACAAGGCACAACACAAACTAAAAATTCATGTGACCAATGGATTGACAAATACGTCCACACAAATACCACATTTCTTTACTTTAAACAGCCATATGGTCCACCTTAATTAACAACTTAGCCACTTTTGCTATTATCATGTGAACTACTCCAAAAAAAAACCAAACTCCGTTGTGTGAAACTTAAATCATCACAAACGTCACATTTATTATATATTCATGTGGCCATAGGACGGAAATAGTCACACAAAATACACATTTACTTGAATAAATCATCTCAAATGTCACATATATTATATATTATGTGGCCAAAGGACGAATAATAGTTATTCTCAAAAAACATTCGTGTGACTATAAAGTGTTTACGGTCACACATACTGATTAATCCAACAAAACTTGTGCATAATTTGTCACACATACTCGGGTTTTGGTCACTCTTTTTCAATGATAATGGTCACGAACTCAACAATGTCACCATATGCCACCTACGGTGGCGCTACCTTTAGTGCACACACCAAAAAAACGTGTGTGACTATATGCATATCGTCACACATTTCTGGCGTGACCAATACCACTTTTTTTTACCAGTGGGCGTCGTCGATGTTGAGGAGAGGAAATACAACCATCCTTGAAAGGGCATCGTAGATGTTGACGGAATACTGTCATCCTTAATAGGGCATCGTCGAAGAGGTCGATGGAATACAACCTCCCCCTAGATGAGGGCACCGAGGAATCGAGCTATGGTGATGTTCTACAAAAACAAGTTAGAAGCAAAGCACATGCATATATATATATATATATATATATATATATATATATATATATATATATATATATATAAAGATATGGAGAAATAAGATGGATAGAGAGGTGAAATCAAATAGATAGAGCATGAATCAGATAGATAAGAAAAGAGAAAACTCTAAATTTTAGCTCCTACTGAGGACGGTCCCGTAAATGGGGGAAGGTTCCTTATTAATTGAGGACCGCCAATCCAATAAAGGACCGCCGGCAGTAGGCGTCGTGGTTGGCAGATGTGTTGTGATTTTAGTAACTTCCCATTTTTAAGGTTGAATAATTTTAGTCCATTTTCAAGTCAACCATGACAAACATCACAACATGTTAACATAATTTAAATCATAATCATTCATTCATTCATTCATGCATGGGAAACATACAAGAGCATACATCATCACATAATTAAGACATCATTTAAACTACAACAATAGTCATTAACTAATACAACAAGCTATTTCCCAAACATGCTTGGCCCAAAATATAGCTTCCACTTGATTATTCTTAACTAGACGTTTGAAGATATCTAGTTAGAGGGTGGAGAGGATGATGGTGAGAATGAAGGTGGAGCCGAAGGTGGCATGGTGGCAAGGGGAGTTGGTTGCACATTTTTTTGAGCAAGAAGAAACTCAATGTGGCCAAACATGATGTATAGTTCATCTCAAAGAGAGGTGATGAGATGAAAGTTGTGGTAACAACATGCACATCCCATTGTGTGGTTGTTAACAAAGTAGTAAGGAATGGGATTGTCAAGGTTTGGAGATGATGGTGGAGTAGGAGGAATGTTTTCCAAAGGCCATTTGGTGATGTGGTGGTATGACTTGGAGAGTTTGTTGGAAGAGGGTGCGAGTTTCTTGGTGGAGAGCTAGAATGGTTGATTACTCACAAAAGGAATGTAAGCACCCGAGCTAGATTGGGTGAGAAAAGGTGACAAGTTTTTGATGAATGATGAAAAAGGTGATGAGGTTGGCTTTGAGCTAGAGGATGGCTTTGATGAAGAGTAGGATGTTCCATTGGTGGATGGTGTTTTGAGTGGTACACTTGGTGCTTGAGGTGAGGATGGTGGTGACTTTGGAGATGAAGTGGTGTCATAGAGAGTGAGATCAATGAAGTTGGTTTGTGGTGGAATGATTTTGATCTTAGGCCTTTTGTTAGGTGGTTGTAAATTGAGTGATGTTATGGGTCTTTTGTTTGTGGTTGGCAAGGAGGTGGAAGATGATGCCATTGTAGGCGATGAAGATGAAATGAGAGGTGATTGTGATGAGGTTGAAGAAGAGGAGTGGTGTTTAAATAATCAAGCATGGTTATGGTTTGGGCAAAGCATGCATTAGGAAACATTTATCACATAAAATTGTTTATCTAAACATGGTAAGGTGGTGATAATCATGCAATAGGTTTAGGATTGCAGAAAAAAGAAAACAGTGCAAAAATCCGTGACCCCAGAGGGACGGTCCGTTAAATGCTGGACGGTCCGTTATCACTGGAGGACCGCCAGGTAGATAAGGGACCGCCGGCAGTGGGTTCCCAGATTTTTACCCACTTTTTCATTTCTGCGATCTGCAGATATCTTAAACATTTTCAGAATTTTACAGAGCTAAATCTTGTAAGAATATCAATAAACAACCAAGATAAAATAAGTCCAAGCACACCATTAATAAAAGTTACACATAGCATTCAAGGTCATAATACTAATACTACATCATAGCAATAAATCTATTTCAACAAATACAAATTCGTTGACTTCAATCTTCTTCGATGCGTCTCTTTTGATACCTCCTTAGTTCTTCATCTAATATATCATTGATTGGAAATCTTTCAGGATTTATAAACGATGATATGTGTTGCTTGGAAATGGGTGCCATGACTCGATGGTAGGATAGATAAAGAGGATTTTGAAGATAGGGATAGGTGTCCATGAAGTAGTTAAAGAGACGAGTTAAAAGCATCCCGTAGGCATCAACTTATCGTTGGTATCCTCGAGTTTCATTATTCGCTTAGCGAAGAAGTATGCAAGATTGTAAGGTTGCCTTTTAAGAATGCAGTAAAGCATGTGAGCACATGATGCTGGTACATACTCACTTTCATTCATAAGACAAAATACATTCTCACGTAGAATGATTGCCATTGCTTGTAGAGAATGGCGGAGTTTAGTCAAGAGAATTTTGTTTGGGTGAATGGTGGAAGAAGATTTGCAAAGAGACTCGATTATTCTATTTTTAGGAGGAATGAATTTCTGATAAGGACCATGTTCTTCTCGATTTTCGAGGAGAGAGTCTAGATTGGCCACTTCCGAATAGGCATATTGCCCATGATATGGAAGTCCAAGAATTTGATCAAATTGCTCAAGGGATATGGAGAATCCATAGCATGTAACACCTCCATTTTTCATAGATTGCAGCGGATTTAGAGTTGGGGTATTACTTCATGGAAAAAGANTTCTGATAAGGACCATGTTCTTCTCGATTTTCGAGGAGAGAGTCTAGATTGGCCACTTCCGAATAGGCATATTGCCCATGATATGGAAGTCCAAGAATTTGATCAAATTGCTCAAGGGATATGGAGAATCCATAGCATGTAACACCTCCATTTTTCATAGATTGCAGCGGATTTAGAGTTGGGGTATTACTTCATGGAAAAAGACAAGATAACAGAAAACGACTCGAAAAGAGATGTTTTTGAAAAAGGTGTTATCATTCATTTATTCATCAGAGTTTTTACAGTAAAAGATATACTTTTACCAAAAGTGAGGTCCCTAAGATACGTTTTTAGGCAAAAACTGATGAATGATGACTATTATGGACGTCCTCATGTCCAGTTCTTCTCTGTGCCAGGGTTCCTAAAGAGCTAAGTTACCTAGGATAACATGCTTAAAAATCAACACTAAGGTTGAGTGAGAGTCATAGGTTTAAGTAGATAGAGTGTGAATACAAGTTCCACAGGGTTCAGCTTAAACCCTGTGTGTGGAAAAGTTAGTGATAGTAGGTGTATTGCACTAAGCTCATGAACCACACGTTAACAGTCCGGGTTATGGGGTCTACAGACCAAACCATGAGGGGATAGGAAGGATAACTTTGCCAAAGTTAATCCTTCAGAGAGGGTTCAAATATAGTACTTATTGATACCCTACAGTGAGAGGTAGTATCAACGGGAGTTGTCAAACTCCAATAGATCTATCAACTATATTCACGTTCACTTGGGAAAAATATCCTAAATGATTAGATTCATGAATTTTAGTTATGAAATGGTGGCAGATAGTTTACTCGAGCAACAACCAAAGAAAAAGACTTGTATTCGGTTTAAAGCATGTATCCCCCTCACAGGGTTGTAAAGCATTTAAAAGTGAGGCTATGAAAACTCACCTGGGTCTTAAGGTAAGTAAAGTAGGGGTTTAGACAACTCACTCACGTATCCTGGGGGTAGTGTAGGTGTGTGTATGTCAAGTCTTAGTTTAGGTTTTCTCAATTAATCACTCTTAAGGTTTTTATATATAACATAACACCGTTCGGTCCATTGTAATCCAGAAGTATAACTCCTCACATGAAGCTCCCCACTATTGTATTATGTTATCAACATAATACCGTTCGGGCCATCATAATTCAGAAGTATATAACTCCTCACACAAAGCTCCCTATTATTAAGTTATGATGTTATTAGGTTTAGTTATAACATAACACCGTTCGGGCCGTCATAGTTCAAAGGTCATGCAATAATCGTTTGAGGAGCTNTCAACATAATACCGTTCGGGCCATCATAATTCAGAAGTATATAACTCCTCACACAAAGCTCCCTATTATTAAGTTATGATGTTATTAGGTTTAGTTATAACATAACACCGTTCGGGCCGTCATAGTTCAAAGGTCATGCAATAATCGTTTGAGGAGCTAGGGCACTTTAAATCGTAAACCCAGCAAACTCGTCAAAACGAAATATCCACATGATACCCCTCACATGAAGCTCCCTAGTATTGTGTTATGCTTCTAACTTAAAATAGGTTTTTATACTTATATGAAAATAGTCCGTTTATACCCTTCAAGTTTATATATTTACACTTTCTACCCTATACTTATAAACTTATAACATTTAAGCATATAACTTCCTAACTTTTGCACATTTAGTCCCTTTACTTATATATTTTAGAGAAATGGCAAAAATGGTCCTTAAACTATATTAACTTTCAATATTTACCCTTTATACCCTTATTTAACAATATTTGCAAAACTAGTCCTTTTAAGTTTATAACTTATTTTACTTTCTATCCTAAGGTTTTAGAACTTTGCAAAAAGAGTCCTTATACTTATAACTTCTAAGAAATGTCAAAAACAGTCCCTAGACTTCATATTTTCAGAAATTTATAGTATATACCCTTATGCATAAAAACTATTGCAAAACTGGTCCTTTTTCCATGCAAATTATATTCTAATGAGATAATTAAGTTTCTTAGCTTATGTTTAGTTAATATATACTTAACTAAGTCTCCTAATTCATATTATATCATATAATCAAGCAATTTAGCACATAAATACCTAATTATCTAAAACTAGGGTTTTAAAATGAAAACTTCCAAAAGGAAAGGTTCAAGGCTACTCTAAGGGTTCTAAGGCATATCCTAGGTGTCCTATATCAGTACTAGGGCTATTAGAACAAGGGCTAAGGCTTACCTAGGTTGTGGGAAGAGTAACGAGGGTTTTAGGGTTTACTAGGCCAAAACTAGAACTCGACAAGGGCAAGGGCTTCGCTACTCAATCTCTAGGGCTTCTAAGGGTCTTATACTACAGAAATGTTTAAGGTAGAGAAGAGAGGGAGTTGTGGAAGGAAATGGGGGGGAGGGGGTCGCTAGTTACAGGGGACGAGGGAGTAGTGAGCACGCAAAGGGGGTGCTAGGTGTCGAGGGGGGGGGGAGGTCGAGTAAGCAAAGCTAATAGCTGATGTCGGAGGTCTAGTGGTGACTAAGGTGAGCTACATAGTAGCTAGGGGGCTGGTATAGGCCGGTTGTGGTGGTAAGGGTGCCGTAGAGGCGGTTTAGTGTAAAGTGGTGACGAGGTGGTGATGGAGGTGGGTGGTTGTGTGCTAGGCTGTGACATGGTGATGACTAAGCTGCTAGGGTGTGTGCTAGTTGTGGTGGTAGGGTGCTTGCTAGCTTATGGTAGGTTTTAACTAGGTTTAGTCTTAGTTTAGGTCTTAATCTAGCTTAGTGAGTGATTAGGGTCTAGCTTAGGGTCTAGTGCCTAGTTTAGGGTCCTATGAGTGTCTAGTGCCTAATACTAAGTCCTAGGAGGCTTGTACTAAGTGGTGGTAGCTTATAGTAAAGATTTGGGAAAGTTTAACCTAGTTTCCGGGAAGTTATGACCTAGTTATGGTTTTGTGCTTATGAGACTTGTACCTAAGTTCTAGAAGTTGTACTATGTTCTAGGGAGTCTAATATGTCCTAAATTTGCTATTATAACTCATACCTAATCCTTGAGCACTTTCAAGCTAGTTCAGATAAGCAATTAGGGTTTGAAAGTTAACCGTAAACACATAGGTGCAATTAGGGTTTTCTGATAAGTATAGTGTACTAGAGTGATAGTTTACTTAGTGAAATTATGTTTAAAACCTAGACTTGACATACCGGGATGTTTACATCAAGTAAACTGGCATAGGTGGATACATGAGCTTGTCTAGAGGTTATATAGGCAATAATGGTATAGCAAAGCAAAAAATTTTACTCGGGAAATAGCTATAGGCATTTCTAACCTAGATTGTGATTAGTGAGGGCCTAATTTAAGTTAGTAAGACTTTGCTAACATATGGGAAGCTAGTAGGGAAGTTAGTGGGTTGCTACAGTTTCCCATCCTAAAAGAAAATCTCGTCCCAAGATTTAGTTAGTGTTAGTGAGTGAGGGTGAGAATAGATGGGGATATTTAGCACGGATTTGATCCTCTCGTTCCCAAGTATACTCTGGTCCTCTCTCAGAGTCTCAGCGTACCTTGACGATAGGAATCTGGTGGTGTTTTAGATTTTTGACCTCTCGATCCATGATTTCGACTTGTTTCTCTGTCAAATTGAGCTTATCATCCAATTGAAGCTCTTTCATAGGAACGATGAGTGATTCATCCGATAAATACTTCTTAAGGTTTGAGACGTGAAACGTATCATGTATATTACTTAGTTCGGCAATTCAAGTCGGTATGCCACTGGACCAAGTCGTTCTAAAACCTTAAATGGTCCAATGTATCTCGGACTAAGCTTTCCTTGCTTTCCGAGACGAAAGACACCTTTCCTAGGTGAAACTTTCAACATAACCTTGTCTCCGACTTGAAATTCTAAAGGCTTACGTCTTATATCGGCATAACTCTTTTGCCGATCCCTAGCGGCTTGTAAGCGTTGTAGGATTTGAACTATTTTCTCATTAGTCTCATGGATTATCTCTGGACCCGTAAGTTGAACTTCTCCAGCTTTGGCCCAGCAGACCGGGGATTTGCACTTTCTTCCATAAAGTGCTTCATACGGTGCTGCCTTAATACTAGCGTGATAACTATTATTATACGAGAATTCTATCAACGGTAAGTGTTTCTTCCATCCCTTTCCAAAATCTATCACACATGCTCGAAGCATATCCTCGAGTGTTTGGATAGTTCTTTCACTTTGACCGTCGGTTTGAGGATGATTTCCCGTACTCATGTCTATCTGAGTACCTAAGGCCTTTTGCATAGATTACCAAAATCTCGACGTGAAACGAGAATCACGATACGATATGATCGATATTGGCACTCCATGTCGGGAAACTATCTCCTTGAGGTACAACCNGTAGGATTTGAACTATTTTCTCATTAGTCTCATGGATTATCTCTGGACCCGTAAGTTGAACTTCTCCAGCTTTGGCCCAGCAGACCGGGGATTTGCACTTTCTTCCATAAAGTGCTTCATACGGTGCTGCCTTAATACTAGCGTGATAACTATTATTATACGAGAATTCTATCAACGGTAAGTGTTTCTTCCATCCCTTTCCAAAATCTATCACACATGCTCGAAGCATATCCTCGAGTGTTTGGATAGTTCTTTCACTTTGACCGTCGGTTTGAGGATGATTTCCCGTACTCATGTCTATCTGAGTACCTAAGGCCTTTTGCATAGATTACCAAAATCTCGACGTGAAACGAGAATCACGATACGATATGATCGATATTGGCACTCCATGTCGGGAAACTATCTCCTTGAGGTACAACCTAGCAAGGGTTTCCATATCATCCGTTTCTCGTATAGGAATAAAGTGAGCTGATTTCGTAAGGCGATCAACTATTACCCAAATAGTATCATGCCCGTTGGATGTTCTAGGTAATTTAGTGATAAAATCCATCGTAATTCTTTCCCACTTCCAAATGGGAATCTCAGGCTGTACCAATAAGCCGGATGACTTTTGACATTCAGCCTTTACTCTAGAACATGTTAAACACTTGCCCACATATCTAGCAATGGATGCCTTAATGTCGGGCCACCAATAGTGTTTCTTCAGATCCTTTTACATCTTGTCAGAACCTGGGCGGATGGAGTACTTAGATTTATTGGACTCGTGCATTATGATGTTTCTTAAGTTACCATGATAAGGTAACCATCTTCGACCCTTAATACAACGAGTTCCGTCTGAACGTATCTCAAAAGCCTTATCCATCCCTTGTAATTTCTCAATTCTACGATCTTCCTTTTTGAGGGCTTCATTTTGGGCTTTGAGTATTCGAGATGGTAAATTCGAATGAAGAGTCATAACTAACGACCTAACTCTAAGTAGTTTGACTCGTTCCTTACGGCTCAAAGCATCTGCTACTAAGTTAGCTTTGCCAGGGTGGTAACAAATCTCACAATCGTAATCAGTGAGCAGTTCTATCCAACGACGTTGTCTCATGTTCAACTCTTTTGATTAAGAATATGCTGTAGGCTTTTGTGATCGGTATAAACCTTACACTTAGTGCCATACAGATAATGTCTCCATATTCTTAGAGCAAACACTACTGCTCCTAATTCTAGATCGTGTGTAGTGTAATTTTTCTCATGTGGTTTAAGTTGTCTTGATGCATAAGCGATTAACTTATCTCTTTGCATCAATACAGCTCCAAGACCTCGACGCGAAGCATCACAGTAAACAACGAAATTGTTGTTTCCCTTTGGTAATGCTAAGATCGGAGCTTCACACAACTTTCTCTTCAAAAGTTGGAAAGCTATCTCTTGGTCTTTTTCCCAGATAAATTTCCTATTTTTCTGGGTTAACTCCATCAAAGGTTTTGCAATTTTTGAAAATCCCTCAATAAACCTTCGATAATAGCCCGCGAGTCCTAAGAATTGTCGTATTTTGGTAGGATTCGTAGGATACGGCCAATTCTTGACGGCTATGATTTTTGCAGGATCGACACGAAGTCCTTGTTTATCTATCAAGTGTCCGAGAAATTGCACGGTACTAATCTAGAATTCGCACTTAGAGAACTTTGCATAAAGTTTCTCCGTCTTAAGTAATTCTAGGATTATTCTCAAATGTTGAACGTGCTCTTCCTCGTTACGAGAATAGATAAGGATATCATCTATGAACACTATGAAAAATTTATCCAAGTATGGTTTACACACCCGGTTCATGAGATCCATGAAAACCGCTGGTGCGTTTGTCAAACCAAATGGCATCACTTGAAATTCATAGTGCCCATATCTCGTTCTGAAAGCGGTCTTAGGGATATCTTCTTCCCTCACTCTCAATTGATGATAACCAGATCGTAAGTCAATTTTCGAATAAACACTCGAACCTTGAAGCTGATCAAACAAGTCATCAATCCTGGGTAATGGGTATCGATTTTTGATAGTAAGTTTGTTCAATCCACGATAATCGATACACATCTTAAAAGATCCGTCTTTCTTCCTAACGAATAAGACAGGAGCTCCCCAAGGTGATGTACTTGGACGTATGAAACCTCGATCAGCTAATTCCTGGAGTTGTTCAGAGAGTTCCTTCATCTCTGAAGGGGCTAACCTATAGGGGGCTTGGGCTATAGGTGCCGCTCCGGGAATTAAGTGGATTTGAAATTCTATTTGACGAACGGGAGATAAGCCAGGTAAATACTTAGGAAAAACTTCTGGGTATTTGATAACATCAAATTTACCCATGATTTAAGCATTAATTTCCCTTTGAATTACTCATCTTTTCTATTTTATATGAAGAATATACACTCTTATTTCTTCCTATTTTGGTTTCAGGGTAAAGATGAGTAGAAGTACGTTATTGATGATTTATTGGCTTAAGAGTGGGAATTACGCTTAAAGTTACGTTGAAGACACAAACACTGCGGTCTAGTTAACTGATGATACTACACCGTTAGATGTTTCACCCCAAGAAATGAAGACTACGCCGTAGCAAGCAAATGAGTTACGACGTAACAGAGATAATCAAAGGCTACGCCGTAGTTAGTAATTGGCCTACGGTGTAATGTTGAAGATATGAGCCCTACGCCCGTAGTTAGTAATTGGACTACGGCGTAGGAATGATTTTATGAAGGCTACGCCCGTAACAAGTGATTGAGTTACGCCCGTAACAAGTCATTGAGTTACGGCGTAGGAATGATTCTACGAAGACTACGGCGTAGCATTCCAACCAGCTACGCCGTAGAGGTTATTACAAGGATTACGGCATAGTCATACCATACGACTACGCCGTAGCAAAGACGAGCCCTATAAATACCAAGGGAAATTCGTCCACAATTTGTCAAGTTCCTCTCCCCCAAACCTGCACTAGGGTTTGGGGAGAACGACCCAGAAGAAGAGTGAAGACCACGAAGGCTAGAGAGATGGTGTATAATTAGACTAGGAACCACCTAGTCTAACACATGTTCGAATTCTATTTTGTTTTACATTCATGAATTCTCTTTACTAAGATTTGGTTTTAGTGTCACTAAAAATCATGCAAGTTAGACAAATTCCTGTAAGACTGTCACTATTGTATCGGTATACTCCGGCAACGTACGAGTATTGTACTCTTTCATTGTAATTGTTTTGATTGGTCTTATAAACCTCACTGCTATTTTACTTTCTTGTGATTTGTTCCTAGCTTTCTACGTATTTAAGTGCGATGTTCTTCTTAAGGGGTTGGCAATGGGTTACTCACCCAAAATCTCATCACTCACTCTCAACCAATCCCTTTATGCCACATCATTCACCTACTTTTTCCATCACTCACTCATTTTTTTTTGGCAACACCATCACTGACTAGATCCCTTCACTCACTTTATTTTTTTTTAAATTTCACTAGATCCCAACGTTCGAATTTTCTCCCTTTCCCGTGCGTGAAACTTTCACGCAAACTGCATCTCGTGTGGGATCCCGCGTTGATGGCGGCGGTATTCCCGTGTGGGATCCTTCACGTCTCGTGCCTTCACGTGGGTGTTGCCAACCCCCTAACATGTATCTAGCAGTAACCTATCACATAAAATTACAGAAACCAATCATACCACCTGTAAAATAGGTTTTCAAGCGTACATCCAAACGTGTTTAACGTAAATAAAAATCATTGGTCTTTTTCAGAATTTTAGTACATACATACCATGTGCATATGTACGTCTATATCGTTATTTTGTCGCTTATCGAGTATATCTACGGCAATGTGGCACTCATAGTTCTCTCAAAATACAAATTGCCATGAAATCCCTTATCTTCCAACGCATAACCTGTTGCAATAATTTGTCAATATCAACAACTACACCAAAAATACGTCTAATTTCTTTATTTAAGAAATGGACCACATTAAGATCGATACCCATCATTTGCCATTTCCATACACTTGTCAAGATCTTATTTGTCTCTAAAGATAACTATGGGTACTAGAATCTATGTACAGTATATCTCAAAGCATATTACCAGTAGTTTGTAACGGGTGCTTATAACAAACAAGACAAGGATTCTTTCAAGTTGTAAGTTCAACTTGAGTCAAGTTAGGGCATTATGAGCCATTGGATTTGATCCAATGACTCAAATCAAAAGAAGTTACTTTGATTTGAGTCATTAGATCGAATCCAATAGTTCATAATGGCCCAACTTAAGTCAAGTAACTTGAGAGGATCTCATCCCTAACAAATATATGTTATCTTCAGTCTTCAATCATAACATTAAATCAAACATTTAAGCCTACAGAAACTAAAGTTAAGGTTGCATCTGTCAATCTGTCATATCTCAGCCCTTTGTGCATGAATCATACCTCTAGAATTTAAGAAGTTTTAGTTTGCTAAATTGACGATACACAATGAACCCTAGCGATTAGAATTGTACCACATATGAATATGACTATTTCAATCTATCTAACCCATATGATTCGCCATGTCTACTAGAAAATAAGCTTTATTACATCATGATTATATATATATATATATATATATATATATATATATATATATATATATATATATATATATATATATATATATATATATATATATATATATATATATATATATATATTATTTTTTTATTATTATTTTTTTAACAGCATAATATATATTAATCAACAAACCTCTTTAGCAAGAAACTAGGAGTAAAACTTACAAAGCAACAGTACAAGCAATTTTTGGATCATAAATCTAATTAATCCATGTTGGATTAGTTTTCCTATTCCTATTGGAAATCCAAGAGTGAGATAAAATTTCGATGTCATCAACCAACGTGTCCTTTCGAGGGGGTTTTGGGTCGAAGCAAATTTTATTTACGTAGTCCGGATGTTCCACGCCATTGTTTGAATAACGGTATCGGAGCACTCTTTTAGGGGGCTAGAAAAATTTGCCGTGTCAGCCCATTTGATTAAGTTACCCACATCCATAGGGTGATCATCGAACCCCACCATCTCGTAACCATGGACCACAACGATTTAGAAATGGAGCAGTCAACAAATGCTATACATCAATTATTTAAAATGCATAATTGAAAACAATGATCACCTGCGTCGATTCCTGGCTAAGCAAATGAGTAATCACCCTTGAATTAATGAGCTTGCAATGTCGGAAACCTAGGTAACCAAAAAAAAAGTATATATATATAAATATATATATATATATATATATATATATATATATATAAAAAAGTATATATATATAAATATATATATATATATATATATATATATATATATATATATATATATATATATATATATATATATATATATGTGGAAAGAGCCAATTCTCTCAATTAAGCATGCATGATTGAGGGTTATGGACTATAAGGAATTGGTAAAATAATGAATAATAATGCTTAGTTTTGTATAATACAATTCCCCATTGCTTAAAAGTGGGTAATGGGCCATTACGTACCAAATTGAGAGTTATAACTTTCATTACCCAAAGTTTATTCGTCTGGATTTTTTTCTTTTCCCACCACGTTCATAACTATGCCTTCATTTTGTTTCCACCTTTCTTCTCAGATTCATCAAAATAGTTATTAGCAGCAGCCAAAATTGCTTTCATTGTTTCTTTATCTCTATATCACACATGAACACAACAGATAACATTGGGTAAATAAAAATTGCATCTCTAATGTTTCTTATTTTTAGTTTGTGTAGCATCTAATAAAATCCCATAAGGTCATTAAAGTTTTGTACAGTCATATAATGAGAAGAATAAGAAAAAATTTTAGCCCACATTTTAAATAAGAGGGAGATTTTTAAGAGAAGATGCATCTATTTTTATACGTGCATCTGAAATGTGTGGTTGTGATTTCTTCTTATATATATATATATATATATATATATATATATATATATATATATATATATATATATATATATATATATATTTTTTTTTTTTTTTTTTTTTT
>LBNU01015437.1:102425-116600 GCA_014162995.1 Artemisia annua
TATTTAGTATATATTATATATATATATAGTAATATATATATATAGATATATATGATATTATTATTTATATATAATTATCATATATTTACATATATACTAATATATCTATCGTATATATATTATATTACCTATATATATATATATATATATAGTATAGTATATATAACATATTATATACTTCACTAATTCATAATATATAATATTATATAGGATATATTTATATATATATATATGTACATATATATATATATTATATATATTTAACTGTATATATATATATCCTAACTATATATATATATATATACTATATATATATTATATAATATATATATATATTACATATATATATATATATTAGATATATATCTATATAATATATATATATATATATATATATATATCATATATATATATATATATATATATATATTATATATATATATTATTATATTATAATATATATATACATATATATATAGCTACATATTATATATGTATCTACATATATATATTTATAGTAGTATATATATAGTATATAATATATATATATATTATATATATATATAGGGTATTATATATATAGTATATAGGGACATGATCGGGTGAGGATTGACATCTAAGTACGGATGGTGCGGATTAATCACAGCCATCCATCTAGTCAACCACCTTATCTTTAGTCAAAAAAGCGGAGTGGCAATATCGTAAATATCCCGTCTTTTTTAAAAGTAGTTAATATCATATTAGCTTTTTTTTCTTAAAAAAATTCAAAAAAATCTGAAAAAATTAAAAAAAGAAAGAGGATAACAAGTTATTAAAAATCGTTGAAAAAAATTTCAAAAAAAAGTCGTTTTCATCATTAAAGGTATTGTGATATTAGCGTCTAATTTTGACTTTTTTACAAAAGTCAAGATCTGATATCACATAAGCTTTTTCTTTTAATTAAAATTTTAATATCACAATAACTTTTTTAATATCATAAAAGCTTTTTCTTAATAAAATTGTTAATATCACCATAAATATCTTGTGTTTTTTTTAATATTATGGTTCATTTTTACATGTAAAAAAAGCTTAATATCACGGTTGGTTTATAATATCACCGTTTTATAAATATCACCGTATCATAATATCGTTAATATCACCATAATTATCATGCTTTCTTAATATAAAAGTTAATTTTCTTAATATAACCGTAACTTTTCTTAATATCGTAATTAAAAAAAAATTGATATTAAGTTTTTTTACAAATATCAAAGTAACTTTTTAAGTAAATATCGTTAATATCACAGTAGAACTCATAATATTGTTAATATCGTGGTAGGACTCATATTCACAAAAACAAAAAAGTGCTCAGAAAAATCTAAAAAAATAAAAAAAAAATGAAAGAAGACAACAATAGTAAGGAGCCCTCAAAAGGAAAAAAATTAAAAAAATCATTTGCATGGTCAATTGGTACCGTGATAATAGCGCGTGTGTGATGTGTGTGTGATTAGATCTAGATCAGATCTGGATGGGCGGTCCAGATCTGTCCGTACGTCCGCACTAAAATCCAAAATCCGCACGTGATCATCACTCTATATATATATATATATATATATATATATATATATATATATATATATATATATATATATATATATATATATATATATATATATATATATATATATATATCGTTTAATATATCTTCTTTGCAATTTTATAATTTTCTAACAGCATGTGATTATTCATTAACAATTATGATAATTTCTAGTTAAAATTCATTATAACATCTGATGTGGGTTTGAATTTCTTGTTTAGCTCTTATCATTTGAGTTTTTCTTATATCAATTATATATAATGTTTTCAACAACAACTGTCACCTACAATAATTATAATGATTATCCGCTATTAACCAAGCAACGTCAATGCAATGATAATAGTCATTAGTATTCCTTTGCATTTCTTTTACTTTTTTCATTCCTATTCCCCCATGTGAACCAAGCACACCCTAAGATTTTAACTTTAAGCAATACAAATCAATAAGCTTTTTGTACAAACAAATTTAGCACAAAAAAGTTTCTTTCAAGGTATAGTTAACCTCTTTTTAAAGTCAACATGAAAACCAAAAGATTAATTTAAACTCAACTAATACATTTAAAACATGTGGTATTTATTTTTCCTCCACAATAGATAAATGAAGTACTTGAATATAATACAATCGCGAAAAGTTGCAAATTATTTTCTTATTAAAATGCTGCAATGTAAAAGGTCTAAATCTTGTCATGAAAAAAAAAAAAAAAAAAAACCTAAACTTTTTGCGAACCATAAAAGATTATTGTAATGCCTACTGTACAATCACATGTAACCACTTATCACTCTACAATATTATATGAATTCGTTTAATATTACTTAGATTTAATATAAAAAAATATCCTCGCAATTCATAATTTTAATTTATTATAATAGAAAACATAAAATAAAAAACATTTATCACAAAAAATTTATTAGAGGGTACCTGCCGTCGTAACACGCGATTACCTAGTACTACATAACTCTTGAAGCTATTATTCGTCAAGGATTCAAGGATCATACTTATTTCAAGAAAAATCACTCAAAGATCTGATGATTATCTATCTGAATTAAACACGCCAAGCAAAATAATAAAAACTATTGAGCATTAAAACATTTTAACCAGTTTTTTTGGGTAAATGGCGTTACACCCGGTAAAAATATATTACTCCAAAAAAAACAGTTAAGTACAATGGAATGTGGCTGAAGTATCACATTAACCTCAAGCAACTGCTTGAACAATCACTAAATCATTCATGACAGGCCATAAATGATTAACTAGCTATACACAACTAGAAAACTAAAACAAAAACAAACATAAACTAAGACACATCAACATTTATGATAAAAAAGGAAAAGCAACCTATCCAAGTTACACCATTGGATTTGCCTAAAGAAGAACTGCAATTCCAGTAATTCTTGTAACAGGTGTATCTGATTGAAGTGTCTAATGAGTCGTAAGTAATATTTGATGCTAAAATACTAACCATTTCGATGATTTGCTGACTTGCATATTTAGTCCATGTACATAAAAGGGTTATTGTCCTAAATTATCAGTTTCTTCCTTGAGAATTCAGAGACCTAGGCAAAAATATAAATGGATCCCTCAAAGATCAATGCTAAATAAGAAGTTTAAGTTTGAAAACTTGAGCTAGCAATATTTTTTCTTCTACTGACCAACGATTATTCATTTTTAAATGTTTGAAGTTTGAAATTTTTTTGTAAATTGATATGCTATTTATAGCCGTTTAAAGCAATAGGAGCGGGATATATTTGAAATTCAAATTCAAATAGGAGCGGGATTTATTTGAAATTCAAATTCAAATTCAAATAGGAGCGTGATATATTTAAAATTCAAATTCAAATATGAGCGGGATATATATTTTATAATATAGGTTTGAATGTTTAATGAATGAAAATGTTGAGGGTAGAATTTGAAAAATCTGAGTTATTGGGTGTTATGATTTCCTGGTATTTTTTGGTGTTGAGTTATTTAGTGTTAAGCTGACGTGACGCTGAGTTATTTTTCAACTCAAGTTATGGTACCCTACCCTCCTAGATACAATACAAAAATTGAAAGTAGAATTTATGAAAAAGTAAAAAAAAAAACTTAATCAAATTAATTAACAAACATAATTATTTTAAAAAAAAAAAAAAAAAAAAAAAAAAAAAAAAAGATTTTTGTGTTAACCCTGGTTTCCGACCTTTTAGACGATTAATCCACAGGATTGAGTCCACCGCCACAAAGAGTCATACCGGGTAAAGCCCTCCCCTTTTCAAGAAGGTTGGCATGACCACTTAGAGTTGTTTGCACCTAACAGGAATTGAACTTGAGATACAAGCTCTTTACCACTAGTGTAACACCCCCATTTTTCATAGACCGCAGCGGATATTAGGTCTAGGGTATTACTTCATGGAAACCAAGACAAGATAATAGAAAACGACTCGAAAAGAGACGTTTTTTAAAAAGGTGTTATCATTCATTTATTCATCAGAGTTTTTACAGTAAAAGATATACTTTTACCAAGAGAGAGGTCCTTAAGATACGTTTTAAGGCAAAAACCGATGAATGATAACTTATTATGGACGTCCTCATGACCAGTTCTTCTCCGTGTCAGGGTTCCTACAGTGCTCATATACCTAGGATAACATGCTTAAAGAGTCAACACGAAGGTTGAGTGAGAGTCATAGGTTTAGATAGATAGAGAGTGTGAATACAAGTTCCACAGAGTTCTGCAGAAACCCTATATGTGGAAAAGTTTTAGAGATAGCGGGTCTATTGCACTAAGCTCATGAACCACACGTTAACGGTCCGGGTCATGGGGTCTGCAGACCAACCATGAGGGGACGGGAAGGATAACTTTGCCAAAGTTAATCCTTCAGAGAGGGTTCAAATATAGTACTTATTTGTACCCAAGACACAGGCAAACCAACGGGAGTTGTCAAACTCCAATAGATCTATCAACTATATTCGCGTTCACTTGTGTAAAATATCACAAGTGATTAGATTCATGAATTTGGTTATGTAATGATGGCAGATAGTTTACTCGTGCAACAACCAAAGAAAAAGACTTGTATTCGGTATAAAGCATGTATCCCCCTCACAGGGTTTGTAAAGCATTTAGAGTTAAAAGTAAAAGGTGTGAGGCTACGAAACTCACCTGGGTCTTAAGGTAAGTAAAGTAGGGGTTTAGACAGCTCACTCACGTATCCTGGGGGTAGTGTAGGTGTGTGTGTATGTCAAGTCTTAGTTTAGGTTTTCTTAACTAATCACTCTTAGGTTTTATAGATTTAGATATAACATAACACCGTTCAGACCATCGTAATCCAGAAGTATAACTCCTCACATGAAGCTCCCTACTATTGTATTATGTTATCAACATAATACCATTCGGGCCATCATAATTCAGAAGTATATAACTCCTCACACGAAGTTCCCTATTATTGAGTTATGTTGTTATTAGGTTTAATTATAACATAACACCGTTCGGGCCATCATAATTCATAGGTCATGCAATAATCGTNTTTAGACAGCTCACTCACGTATCCTGGGGGTAGTGTAGGTGTGTGTGTATGTCAAGTCTTAGTTTAGGTTTTCTTAACTAATCACTCTTAGGTTTTATAGATTTAGATATAACATAACACCGTTCAGACCATCGTAATCCAGAAGTATAACTCCTCACATGAAGCTCCCTACTATTGTATTATGTTATCAACATAATACCATTCGGGCCATCATAATTCAGAAGTATATAACTCCTCACACGAAGTTCCCTATTATTGAGTTATGTTGTTATTAGGTTTAATTATAACATAACACCGTTCGGGCCATCATAATTCATAGGTCATGCAATAATCGTTTGAGTAGCCAGGGCAATTTAAATCGTAAACCGAGCAAACTCGTCAAAACGAAATATCCACATGATACCCCTCACATGAAGCTCCCTAGAATTGTGTTATGCTTCAAACTTAAAATAGGTTTTTCACTTATATGAAAATAGTCCGTTTATACCCTTCAAGTTTATATATTTACACTTTCTACCCTAAACTTATAAACTTATAACATTTAAGCATATGACTTTCTATCTTTTACACAATTAGTCCCTATACTTATATATTTTAGAGAAATGACAGAAATGATACTTAAACTACACTAACTTTCATTATTTACCCTTTTTACCCTTAACTTAACAATATTTGCAAAACTAGTCCTTTTAAGTTTATAACTTATTTCACTTTTTATCCTAAGGTTTTAGAACTTTGCAAAAAGAGTCCTTATACTTATAACTTCTAAGAAATGTCAAAAATAGTCCCTGGGCTTCATATTTTTAGAAAATTACCATATATACCCTTATGCATGAAAACTATTGCAAAACTAATCCTTTTAACATGTAAATTATATTTTTATGAAACAAAAGAGTTTCCTAGCTTATGTTTAGCTAATATATACTTAACTAAGTCTCCTAAATCAGATTATAGCACATAATAAGGCAATTTAGCATAAAAACACATAATTACCTATAATTGGGGTTTTAAAACGAAAACTTCTAATTGAAAATGATCAAGGCTTATCTAAAAGTTCTAAGGCATATCCTAGGAGTGCTACATCAGTACTAAGGCTATTAGAATCAAAGTTGAGGCTTACCTAGGTCGTGGGAACCTTAACGTGGAAAAACTAGGGTTTTCGACTAGAAATGGAACTCGACTAGTACCAGGGCTTTGCTACTTGACTTCTAAGGGTCTTAGGGACTTAGTACTACAAAATATGTGTGGTAAAGAAGAGAGGGGAGGTGTGAAGTAAAATGTTAAGGTTTTGGTTGCTATTTATAGGGTAACGAGTTGTATAGGTGTCAAAATGGGTTGCTAGGTGTCGAGGAGGGGGGGTTGACTCATGGAAGCTAGGGGACGTCGTGGAGGGTCTAAGGGATGCCTAAGATCAGCTACAAGTAGCTAGGGGGCTGCTATAGGGTGTTTGTGGTTGTTATGGTGCCGCGGCCTAAGTTGCACACAATTAGGTGATGCACCTACTTGTAAGCAACTTAGGGAGGTGCTAGGATGTGTGCTTGGTCTAGGGGAGGTGCTAGGATGCTTTCTTAAGGTGCTTGAGGTGCTTAGGTTTAGTTTAGAACTAGTTATGGTTTAGTTTTTACCTAGTTTTGTCTAGTGAGAGACTTAGGTTTAGCTTAGGGTTTAGTGCCTATTTTAGGGTCCTATGAGTGTTTAGTAACTAAGGTTAAGTCCTAGGAGGCTTATACTAAGTGGTGGTAGCTTATGGTAAAGATTTGGGAAAGTTTAGACCTAGTTCCGGGAAGTTATGACCTAGTTAGGGTTTTGTGCTTAGGGGACTTGTACCTAAGTTATAGGGAGTTGTACTAGGGTCTAGGGAGTCTAAGATATCCTATAGTTGCTAATGTAACTCATACCTAAGCCTTAAACACTTTCAAGCTAGTTCAGGTAAGCAATTAGGGTTTTAAAGATAACCGTAAACACATAGGTGCAATTAGGGTTTTCTGTTAAGTATAGTGTACTGGAGTGATAGTTTACTTACTGAAAATGTGTTTGTAACCTAGACTTGACATACCGGGATGTTTACATCAAGTAAACATAGTGGTGGTTGGATAGGTGGATACGTGAGCTTGTCTAGAGGTTATATAGTCAATAGTGGTATAGCAAAGCAAAAATTTTACTCAGGAAATAGCTATAGGCATTTCTAACCTAGATTGTGCTTAGTGAGGGCCTAAGTTAAGTTAGAAAGACTTTGCTAACCTATGGGAAGCTAGTAGGGAAGTTAGTGGGAAAATTAGTGGGTTGCTACAGGCTCCCATCCTAACAGAAAATCTTTTCCCAAGATTTTAACTAGGTTTAGTGTGCAAGGGTGAGAATAGATACCTAAGGCAAACGGTTAGATCCTAAGTCTGTGATTACACTCGGATCTTCTTGATCATTCCTATTCCTCAACATATAAGCTCTTCCTTGGGCACCATCAGTATTTTTCTTTTGACATCTATTTGCATAGTGTCCTTTCTCTCTGCAAGCATGACAAATGACCGTTTCTAGTGGCGGATAACCCCTAGTGCAATCCTTTTCCTGATGGCCCACCTTGTTACATGTAGTACATTTGATGAAACAAGGCCTTGTGGTGCAAAGCACATCTCTTACACAAAGGGGCTTTCCCAGCATAACCACTTCCCTCATTTGGAGTGGCGTCATAAGCTCTAGAAGCTTCTTGCCTTGGGTTTGGTTGAGGATAGGGGTTGGTGTTGTCGAAAGCTCTCCCATCGTGGAACTTTCGCTTATTATCGTTGGGCGCTGGCACAGTGTTGTGCTTTGTTACTTGATCCATTAACCTCAAAGTGATGTTAATGGCTTCCTCTAAATCTTGCGGTTTAGAGGCTGTAACATTCCCTTCGATACTCCGGGGTAAACCTCCGATGAAAACTTCTATCATCTTTTCAGTAGTTGGCACCATTGTGGGACACAAAGTTGCCAATTCCTGAAATCTCCTAATATAAGTTTTGACATCGTTCCTCTTTACAGACAAGTTATAAAATTCATCCTCCATTTTCTTGACTTCCGTTCTAGGACAGTATTTCTTAATCATAAGCTTTTTGAAATCAGTCCAGGTTAACTTGTATGCCTCCTCAATTCCTATTGGTTGGGCATACGAGTTCCACCAGGACAAAGCTTCTTCGGTAAGAGTACCGGTAGCAAACTTAACTCTACAATCCTCACTACAATTACTACGAGAGAATACTGATTCACTCCTCTCAAACCAGTGAATCAGTCCTATGGCCCCTTCTGTCCCCTTGAAATTAAAGGGCTGACAGCTCATAAATTCCTTGTAGTTACTCTTCTTCACTACAGGAATTTTGGGGTTTCTAGCCATGTTAGCATTCCTAGCTTCTAGTGCCACAGTTACACTGTCAGCAACTAGTTGCCGGATGGCTTCCTGAATCATGGCGGGACTAGGGAGTAACGGGAGTAGTGGCTCTCATACGTGCCATTCTATAGACGTTCGTAAGATAAGATGGGATAAGAATAATGTCATATCCATTTAGACATTCTTGCAAGATCTAACTAATAGAATCTCACGTATAGACGGAGGATATATGTTCTAACCCTTAGAACATTGTCTTATACGGGACGGGTAGGGAATCCTAAAACTAAAAGGGCGGATTTCCTAATAAGATTTATTATATTCCTCGAAAGTTCGTTTCCCCCTTCTAAAGGCATAGTGATACTAATCTAAGGGATTCTAATCATTATAAGTTTTAGCGTTTCTAAAAATTCCTAATGACCACGAGTTCTCTAAAACCTAAGGTAGGCCTATAGTGTTTCCTAAAATATAAGGCATAGGGGATCCTAATACGGGATACTTAACTTAAGAAAGCTAAGTATAGGCAAACTATAACTTCTATAACGATTTGTTTCTATATCTTACTAGGTAAAAACTTAACAAGTACCCGTATATAACTAAGTTATCTATAGCTAAACTACCTATATAACTAAACTACCTAAGTTTATAACCTTACTAGTTTAATTCTTTATTATTCTTAAGTTCCTGGATTGCTTCTAACAGATCTCTTATGTCAGACTTATGGCTATTCCTAATATCCTCGATGATCATTTCTATAGTGGAAAGTCTAACATATACGGTAACTACTTTGTCAGAGTGTCCTTCATGTTTTGTTTGTAACTTAAAGATTTGACTACGAGTTTTCTCTAGTTCGTTTTCTAACTTAGTATAGTCTTTTTGAATTATTACTCTACCTTTTCCTAAGTCACTAATCTTATTTTCTACCTCTTCTATACGTCCTAAAGATAACTTATCTAAATGACTAAGTATATCCTCTATTTGTTCTTCATGTCTTTCTAAGGGTGTTTTGTAAGAACTACTTCCTATTTCAAACCTAAGGGGAGGCAAAGGTGGTATAATACGCAATTTCTTACGGGGAAGGGAAACTACTTCGGGAACATAGTAATTTTGACTAATATAGTGAGGTATAGATGGAGTAGGAGTTAAAGTAGGTACCACTACGCCAAAAATAACCTTTCGTCACACATGGTCATTTTTGAACGGTCACACGGTGACATTTTTACGTGAATAAATGTACCAGCCTTAAATAAACAGCCACACTTGATCCGACTTGTGTGACCATTTCGTAAAATATTTGTCACGCATTTGTGTATATATGTGACTAGAGGGTAACTGGTAAATATTTTTTGACATTTTAGTCACTTTTAATTCGGGACGTGTGACCGATACAAATCAGCTCGAAACATTAGTCACACTATAGATATACATATGTGACAAATATATGTCACACAATTGACCAGTGTGACCAAAGAAGATATATGGTCACACGAAGTACTTGTGTATGTGGCTAAATTATATAGTCAATTTTGTCACACATTATATAAACGTGACTGCTATTCTTTGCTGAATAGTTAGCCACATATGAATTTGAAATGTGTGACAACTAAAAATTCAGTTTGAAGCGTTAGTCACGAAATGCATTTAAGAGTGACAAATATATGTCACACACTTGAAGAGTGTGACCAAATGTCATATATGGTGACACAAAACCATACAAACATGATTAAGTGTAACGAAAATTCGACACATATGGTCACGTAAGTTAATATGTGTGTCTAAAGTTTAACGTGTGTTTGCTTGCCAAATCCTAATGTGTATAGTCACAGTTATTTGAAGCACGATCATGTGACTATAGGCTTTACAATAGTCACACCATATCACAAATGTGTATCAATAGGATGTTTATGGCCACGTTATAAGGGTATTATATGTGACCAATACATTCAAAATAGTCACATTGTGAAGTATTCACGTGACTATTATTTATAGCACAATGGGAAGTCAGTTATCATTAACCTTGATATTAGTCACATTGAGTTTTTGTGTGACTAAATCATAGTCATATTTTGTCACACAATATTCAAGCGTAGTCACAATTCGATACATATGGTCACACATTTATGATAAACTGTGTACTAGCAGTGCTAACTATGTACTACTGCTAGTACATAGTTAATACGGCTAGTACACAGTTTATGCTGCTAGAAGTTATAGTTTTGTATAATCTGGAATCCTTTAATTTAAAAGAGTATTCGCAAGTACGAACTTAACAATTAATACAACAACAACAACAACACAAACAACAACATAAATCCTTTAAAAGAGTATTTGCAGCAAAACAAAAGCTTAAATAGGTTCTGCAGACAAAAAATAAATCCCTAAACAGAGTGTTGCAGCTTGAGAATGACATTTGCTTCACTTTGATTTTCGTATAACAATACCTTCACAGTCGGTTCGATAGTAGGTATCCTTTGCTTGTAGATTTACTACCGGCAGTACGTTATCATTTTGCTCGTGAATGACTGTACTAAATTCCTCATCGACATCGTCATACGTTTCTTTGTAATTCTTGTTAGGTGTTTTAAAGACAATAGACAACTTACAATTTGCCGGGTCTTTCACATAAAACACTTGTTGTGCTTGTGAGGCTAATATGAACGGATCATCCTTGTGGCCTATACTATTCAGGTCTACCAATGTATAACCAAGATTATCGCGTTTGACCCCACCTTTTTTTGAATTAACCCAATCACATTTGAAAAGAGGAATTTGCCTGCAATGGTAATCTAGTACCCATATCTCTTGTAAAACCCCATAATAATATGCTTTTCTTGTGGTTGAAACTTCCTTCGATATGTGAATATCTGCTGCCTCAACACTAACCCCACTGTTCTGGTAAACTATGCCATCATTACTTTTCGTACGAAATGTATACCCATTGATGTTATATGCCTCGTATTTCACTATGGTGGCGCGTGGTCCAAATGATATCCACCTCACAGTTTCTGATACACTATCTTTGGATATTGCTAACTCTCTCTCAACCTGAATTTCATTACAAGTACATGTTACCTTTAAAGTGCAGGAACAACTCACTTATATTTATCAAAAATAAACTATTAGTATAAACAACACATACGAGTGATTACCTCTTTGTGTAACCACGTAGCAAAAGATTTAGTGTGCTCATGCTCCAGCAATGCCACTTTTCTACCCGGGTATTTTGTTTTCAAAAATTGCTTGTGTCTCCTGAAACAAAACAATGTATTTGATTATTATATCTGATACAACATTTTAAGCAACGAAATAGACATGTATGTGTTAGTAATACTTACTCGATATACGGCACAATTTCATCTGTATTCTGTATTACATACAAATGTGCTTTCTGAAAGACGTCTCCGGAAAGTACATTTGATTTGCCGGCCGACAATGGCTTTCCATCCTCATTTTCATTGGTTACATGTTTATCAGGTGGGATACCGATAGTTTTCATGGTTTTATGATACTCGCTAAAAAACTCTATTGTTTCTTCCGCGATAGTCTCCTCAGCAATGCATCCCTCTGGTCTATTTCTGTTTCGCACATGTCCTTTAATAACCTTCATACATCTTTCGAAGGGATACATCCACCGAAAGCATACGGGACCACATATTTTTACCTCCCTAGTTAGGTGCACTGTCAAGTGTATCATAATATCAAAAAATGACGGAGGAAAGTACTTCTCGAGAAGGCACAGTGTCACAACAAGTTCGTGTTGAATCTTATCTAGTTCGCTCAAGATGATTTCTTTCCTACATATAGCTTTAAAGAAAAAGCAAAACCTGATAATAGCAAATCGTGTGGGTGGGTGCATGATTGTACGTATAGCAACGGGCAAAAACTCTTGCATTAGCATGTGATAGTCATGCGATTTAAAGCCAATGAGCTTCTTATCATTTTGGCTGACCAAACTAGAGAAATTTGAACAATAGCCTTGTGGTACCCTGATGTTTCTTAACGTTTCACAAAAGATGTCTTTTTCAGCATTGGTTAATGTGTAACCTGCTGGAGGTAGTGTTGTTTTGTCTGCTTCATTCTTAGCAAACAACTCTTTTTTTATCCCCAACTCTTCAAGATCCAATCGAGCATTCATTCCATCTTTTGTCTTTCCAGCAACATTCAGCAAAGTTCCGACTAGACTCTCAGCAACATTCTTTTCTACATGCATGAAGTCAATACAATGTGGAACAGCATTATGCCTCCAATACTTTAGCTTTCGATACCAAATGTTGAATTTCTTCCAATATGGTTCATTTAGTTGGCTTGCACTACCCTCTGCTTCTGTTGTTTTCCTTTTCTGCTTTGTAATCTTCCCACCTCTGCCTCTCGTATCTTCTTGGTTATTCGAGGTGTTATTGTTTGTTCGTTTGCCTTTTCCCCATTTATTTGCAATTAGTTGTACCTCGTTGTATATTTGTTCCCCAGTCAATGGAGTTGGAGCATGTAGAGGTTCTTCTTTTCCATTAAACGTCGTCGCTTGCCTTCTGAACGCATGGTTGTATGGTAGATATCGTCTGTGTCCAGCATAACTTTGCTTGGATGAGGCCGAAAGTCTAACACAGTGTGTATCTTTCCCACATACTACACAACCTTTGAATCCACTGTATGGGCAGCCACATAATGTACCAAGTGCAGGGTAATCATTTATCGTCCACAACACAGCGGCACGCAGTTTAAACTTTTCTTTTGTAAAAGCATCATATGTATCAACCCCGTCCTCAAATAAGGTATGCAGATCATTAACCAACGGTTCTAAAAATACATCGATATCATTTCCCGGGTATCCCGATATCCAAACCGAAAGCATGATAAACTTTCTTTTCATACACAACCATGGAGGAAGGTTGTATATGACAGATAAAATTGGCCATACACTGTGATGCCTAGTTCCTGAGTTGACGTCAACCCTATCAGCCGATATTCCTAGCTGTAGATTTCTCGGATCTTTGGCAAAGTGGGGGAATTTTTCATCTATGGTACGCCATGCCTGTGAATCTGCAGGGTGACGTAAAACACCATCTGTTACCCTCCTTGTTGCGTGCCATCTTAGATCTTCTAAAATACTCTCTAACTTAAAGAGTCGTTACAGTCTTGGTATAATTGGAAAGTACCACATTACCTTTGGCGGAGTGTTTTCATACACTTTACGTGTCTTATTATCCACCTTCCATCTTGATATCCCACAAGTTGGACAAACAGTCAACTCCTTGTTAGTCTTCCAGTAAAGAACGCAGTTATTGCTACATACATGTATCTTTTCGTATCCTGATCCCATCATTCTCATTAGTTTTTTGGCCTGATAAGTTTTTTTAACCATTTCATTACCAGCTGGTAGCATTTTTTTAATCAATCCTAGTAATTTAGTAAAGAACTTATCAGAAGCTCCATACTTACCCTTCAAGTTGACTAGTTGAACTATTGCGGACAACTTTGTGAAGTCAGGACATCCTTTATAAAGTGGCTTCTCCGCGTCTAATAATAGTTGTTGAAACTTGGCAAGGTCATCCTCATCAAAATTTTCTTTCGTAGCATTAACCATTTCTACTGTTGCTGGGCCATATGTTGGAATTTCTGAATGTGACTCCATGTCGAAATCTGTGTCATCAACAAACTCTGTTTCTGCATTATCAGGTATTTGGGATGTTGTTGCTTGCTCATCCCTTTCTCCATGTCTATCCCATTTTGTGTATTTTAGATTAATCCCGTGA
>LBNU01015438.1:0-26689 GCA_014162995.1 Artemisia annua
TTCAGTGCTTATTTTCCAATTTCTAGCTTATTTAATAGGGCTGCAACTAGCTTTAACCTTGTCCCATTTTGCAAACCACTGAGCAATTCAGTGAAATCAAGCCAACTTCATAAGCTCTTAAAAAGTTAAACAGTGAACCCCACAAGGTAAGCTTTAACTTTTTGGAAAGCCTACCAACCCTACTTGCTACTTCAGTTCATATTTTGGCTTTTTGAGCTTATTCTATAAGCTTAAATTAAGCCAACATTTGACTGCAAGGAGTGTTTGGTTGTTAGTGTTAAGTGGAATAGCTTATTAGCTTATTTCAAGCTTCTCAGTGAATTCCATTGTTCCATTTTCTCATTTTCAGTCTATCTCACTTGTTTTCATATTATTTCACTTTTGGTTTTCAATATTAAGCTTGTTCCAAGCTTAATTGAGCTTATATCATCCACTGTGAGCCCAAAAGCTCACTGTGAAAGCTCATAAGCTCATTTCAGCTTATTTTTGAGTTCTTAAGTTTTTGTCTTCATTAAACTTTCATAATTACAGTAGTTTAATAGTTTTGTAAAAGAAAATCACAAAAAGAAATAAAAAAAAAGGATAAGTGCTTATTAGGTCTTATTAGCTTAAGTCATTTGCTTATTTTTGTTAACAACCTAGCTTTTTTATATTTTTCTTAAGTTCCTGTCACCTTAGAGTAATTTTAGAAAAAGTTTTAGATTTTTCTGTGTTCATTTAATATTTATAAAAAATCAAAAACAGTTAAATAGGCTTAGTTAAAATAAATATATTAAATAGTTTTTATATTAAATAATTATCTAGGATAACTTTTTATAATTTTTCTAAGTTTTATAAGTTTATTAGAATCTGTAAAAATTATATTTGCAATTTTCACTGTTCATATAATAGCTTTTGTAATTTTAGTTAATTAATTAGATAATTAATAAATAATTAGTAATTAATTAATAGTAATTATATAATTAGCATAATAAATTTATTTTGAGTTCTAAAATAAGTTTTACATATTTTTAGACTTTTTAAAGTTTTTAGTTTATTTTCCATAACATTTTCTCATTTTCTTTTTAGTTTATTATATTAATAATAATTAATAAATAGTTAATAATTAATAAGTAGTAATTAAATAGTTATAGAAATAGTTTTAATTTTCTAAAATTTGTTTTAAGTTAATATAGACTTTTAGAAATTGAATTTGCAATTTTTTAGGATAATCTCCTATTTAGTTGTATATTTAATTTGTTTAAGTAATTAGAAATAGTTTTTAAGTAATAATAATTATATAAATAATTAGATAAATAAGTTTTTAAGTTTTTAATCATTTTTCTAAGTTATTTAACATTTTTAGAATTTCATTTTCATTTCCTAAGTTATTTTCTCATTTTTAGATAATTTGTTTTAGTTTTAATAATCATAATTAATATTTACTTTTTATTTTTGTTATAACTTAGTTAATCATCATTTTTAATTTTAGTTTTCTATTTTTATTTTGTTTAATTTGCATTTAAGTCGTTGTAATTTACAGATTTTAACTTTCTTTAAGGTGATCGATTTTTGTTCATATATTTCTCTTTCTATTCAACATATTGTGATCCTAAACTCGTTTTTTACACAGAATATCACATCTCTTGGGACTTTATTGACCCGGGAATAACTATACTCCTTGGTTTTGCATTGTGTCTTTGATAGTTTTACTTTTGTTGACCAAATCATTGGTTAATATTAGTTGACTGTTTTAGGACCAATCAATAATAATACGAGTGATCTTAGCTATCACTAGGGTTACACCTTGAAGCTCTCTAGGGTTATACGTACCTTAGACAATGATCTAGGATCTCCTTTTATAGAGCAAGGAGTCCTTTACAAGATAAGTATTAAGCTATCTAAATAGAATATACACAAGATCTATTCTATACTTATTTATACACGAATACATCAGTTATCTAATAAGCAGTGGTAACTATATGTACTAGCAGTGGTAATGAGTTTCCACTGCCAGTGCATTCTTCAGCAGTGTCTTCCACAAGCCTATCAGTGGTAACTGTTAGCTTTATTCCCAAAAAAGCTCCCTTTTGGCGGAGAAAACCGTACACACCTTTGCTTACACCGTTTAACGAAACCAAGCAAAATGTCGAGTCCTAATGCTAGCTAGGACCAAACTCACGACACGACTTCGATCACTACACAACTTCTACACACGACTTCTTCACACCACTACTTCTTCACAACTACTCGACTAATTCACGCCACTACTTCTTCACGACTACATGACTTCTTCACACTACTACTTCTTCACACCTACATGACTTTTTCACATTATAACTTCTTCCCACCTCTTCTTACTCACCTATTGACTCACTACTAAGTAAGATCATCTTGATCTACTTATTACATGTACTTACATAACTTATTTCTACAACTTCACATCAATACTAACTAGACTCTAATACTTCTTTGACTTGATGATAAGAAGTATTCTTCTCTTGCACTTTGAGTGGTGAAGGATTGAATCACTTGAAACAAAAGCTTATAATCTTATGATCAAAGGATTTAGAAGGATGTTTAGAAAGGATTGGGACTGAAAATTTTAGTGCAAAAGGTTAGGAAAAATTGCAGAAATGAACCAGTATTTATAGGGAATCATTTCTGACAACAGGAGCATGCCGGCCCCCTTAAATAGGTGCCGGGCCCCTTAAAATTAAGGGGGCCGCCCTGTCGAAACGGTCAGAAAACTTGTCTTTTTTTGGGAAAGTTTATCTAGTGAAATTTTAACTGTTTTTGGTTAAAAATTTGAATTCATATATTTATTTTGAATTAAACATTTTCCTTTAATTACCAAAAGTGTTTTTCTAAAATATATAAAATGTTTATAACATTTTCTAAAATTTGTAATGTCTAAATAAAAATCCCTTTGATCATAAAATGTATTAGACAATTGTTTATACATACCTTAAGTGATTGTTGAAGCATACTCGAGACGTTGAGATGTCGAGAGATGTTGACGTATGAATGCGTAGATGATTTGTGATCACAAGTAACTTAAGCACTTTACGTTATGTGTTGTAACTTACATCTTTGTCATCATCAAAACCTGAAGAGGGTGTTTAGATTAAATATCGTAATATTTATGCCAACACGCTGCTTGCCCTTCAGAACCATAGCAAGTATCTGCTCCTCCGTGTACGCCACCCCTTCAGGCGTATTCGTTCCCAGACCTCTCAGCCGAACCATCTCTTCCTATCTAGTTGAAAAAAATTGAGAAAATTAATATATATGTCAGGTTAATTACAAGATTATGTTTCAATGAATCATTAAAGTGCGTGTTTGGGGAAATAAATAAATAATAAATTAAAAAAAATGATACTTACATACTGAACCCGAGCCTCATCCTGCAACCACACACCATCCTTGTCGCAGTGTGTGTCATAAAAGCTCTGGATGAGTAACGGGTACTGCTTGTCCTTGTTGTTCTGAAACTGTATATACACATGCATATAAGATGAAACAAATTAAAAATGACAAATCAAACACCATATATATTTTATTAAACTTAAATACTTTTATAAATTAAAATTAATTACTTTTATATAATTAAAATTTTTAATGAATATATAATTAAAACTAAATAATTTTATAAAAATAAAATACTTTTATAAAAATAAAATGTGTTTTTACATATTCGTGGCGAATAGCGGCCAATGACTTGGAACCGTGGTGGTTGTACACCTTGTTCTTCTTCCAGTTCTCCTTGTTCACAACAGCTCGCTTCAGGTTCTTCTCATTCATGTAGAACTTCAGGTGCTCCTCCCACACAGACGGCTCGATGTTCGGAGGAGGGTTTTGTCGTATGACATCCACCGCCGCAGGCCCACCCTTCTTGGTAAAATAATCCCACTTTATGTCTCCCTTATTGTCGGAGTAGCGCTTAGCCACATACGCATTGATGCCGGTCCGAATAAATTCCCATTCGGGGCTGCGCCTATGGCTCTCCAAGTCGAAGAATTCCTGCAATCAAATATAGTTAATATTAACATAAAGATATAAATAAATAAACATATTTAAATAAATATACACAATTAAACAAATTAAAATAAATGTACTGGTATGTGCTTATTCACATACCTTTTATTCACCATTTTCAGGCTCTATTAGACCAAAAACTAACGTTAAACGCCAAAGATATCATGTTTTTGTGTTTGTGATCGTGCAGGGAAGGATATTGCATAAATGGAAACAAAATCAACCAAAAAGCCTAAAACGAGCACGAGATGTAGAAAAGTGTCAAGAAGCCGAGTCAACGATGATATCTACTTAAGAAAAGCCCAAGATGACAAAGTTATTTCTTAAAAGCTCAAAAAGATGAAAGAAACGCTTAATCGTAGTTGAAAGAGATTTATAAGAAGAAGCTTTCCAAATTCGAGCAAGTGATCACTTTTACATCTTTGAAGACTTTTAGAGAACACGTCAACACAAAGCCTCAAAGTTACAAGACGTTACATTTAGAAGTATTAGACGTTTATTAGTTTGATAATATAGTTTATGTGTCTTTTTCATGATATGTAAGTTTAGGGGGCAAAGTGTACACGATGGCAAACTTGTAACCTCCCTAGCAACATAAATACCACATGGGTGGCTTCACTTTGAAGCAAGTAGGAGTAGGGAGTAGAAATTAGTCTTAGCTTATTTTGTGAATTAGTGTAAGTTTTATTTTTATGCAAGCTTATTTTCATGTCTTAATTCTAGCTTATTGTCAAGCTTAATCTTCTTTCTAAATCTTTACAAGTTTATTGTCAATCTTTCTTTACATCCATTTCAATCTTTTACAAAAGCTTTTATTAATCTCATCAACTTTGCATGTCTTTCTTTTCGTATGGCTTAAATAAAATGGGTTAGGGCTAATTAGTGATTCGTTGGCTTTTATAAACTTATTTAGCTTTTTAAAAGTAGATGTACATAAGGTTTTTATTAGTTTTTATTAGGTTTTAAGTTCTTGTTCACGTTAAAAACAGTTCCAGCATTTTTTTTACATTCTAGCGAGTATGCCTTTTAGGGTTTAGCGATTATGGGGGGTTCTTGATGTTTTTAGCGAGTATGTCCAAGGTCTTGATAGCGAGTATGATATATCTAGCGAGTATGATGTGATATCTAGCGAGTATGTGTTAGTTTTCTAGCGAGTATGGTTTGTTAGGTTCATAGCGAGTATGGGTAGTTCTTTTTAGCGAGTATCATAAGTTGGATAGCGAGTTTGGATTTTTTTTCTAAAACCTAGCGAGTATGGACACACCTTTATTAGCGAGTATGGTTTATTTCATTTCCTTTCGAGTTTTATTTCTTTTGTTTTGCCGAGTCAGGCACGCTTTCACCTCATCGTTTCGTCGAGTGAGGTTTTATTTTTATTAAATCTAAACGAAACTCTGTCGAAATTTTCTTAAATCTTTTTAGTAACGTTTTCTTATTTAAGTCTTATGTCTTTTCGTTTTTAGTTTTAAACTTTAATTACGTTTATGTTTTCAAGTCTTCTACATTTCTTTCGTCGCTTAGTAAACTTTTATTTTCGTCTATTAAATCTTAAAAAACCAAAAACATTTTATCTTCAAAGTCAACTTTTATTTTCTTTATCGCTTTATGTTATTTAATATGGGTCGCGAGTAGTTTTAATCGTGTTTGCTTAGTAACTCGAGTTTGTGAGTTAAGTGCGAGTATTAAAGGTTTGTGATTAATAATCGTTAAGATTATTTAGGCTTGTGATTTTATTCTTCGAAGAACAAAAGCCTGAGAACGAGTAAATCACTTGTCTAGAGTTATTATCTCTTCAAAAGATTAATTGACAACTAATCTCGAGAAAGGAAGGTAATTCGTCACAAACCATTAGCTCACACTTAATGAACTTATTCGTGTCGCTTTGCAAACATTTTGTCTTTTAAACTCATTTATCGCTTTCATTACTTATCGCACTTTAATTATCGCTTTCTTTAGTCACTTTATTGCATGTTTCTTTACTTGCTTACTTATTTTGCGTCACTTTATTGCTTTCCTTTACTTTAACTGCTTTTTAATTGTCGTTGTAGTGTAATCAAAACCAACTCATCTTTTAATCCCTATTCACTTCACATATCTCACGATCTTGAGTGACGAGGTCAGTACAACCCTCGTTGGGACTACGACTCGAGGTTCTCAAGCTTGCACACTTGCTAGAATTCTCCGATCAATTTTTAGCGCCGCTGCCGGGGAGCGGTTGATAAGATTTAGTCGTTCGATCATTTGAGTGATGTGTTTTGAAGATCCTTCTTTCGAGAAGTTAATGCTTTTGTAAATATTTTCAAAATACAAAAACACAAAGAGATTTTCTCTTCAAAATTTGTTTTTTCTTTGATTTCCACTTTTCTAAAATCAAAAAAATCCAAAAAGAATTTACCTTTCAAAATTGGTTTTCACTTTTTACTCTTCTACATTTTTCAAACATAAAACCCAAAATAATCTTCTTAACCTCTAATCGTTTAATTCTCATGGATTCATTGATACTTTGTGTTGGTTGTGGTGAACCACTCTATGGTTCACCGTGTCGATATTGTACGTGTGTAAGGTGTGGTAATGATATTCAAAACGGAAGTTGTTTGTTTTGTGGTTCAAGTAATTCATTCTCTTATGATCAAAACCCGAATTCATTCGACTATCCTTCAAATTTTTACAACTACCCACCTCCGCTCGACTTATCTTCGTTCTGTGAAGGATGTGGAAATCGTTTGGATCCGAGTTCTAATTGTTGTCAACGGTGTATTTGCATGAGGTGTGGTAGAAATCTTATAAATGGAAGTTGTTTGTTTTGTGTTGTCGTAGATGAAAATTCATATTCTCAAAATTTCAATTCGAACTTTTCCAATTATCCTCAAAACGATTCTTACTTTCCTCCTCAAAACACTTATGAGCAAGTACCATATTTCAATGGTGATTCATTTCAAAGTGCATCAAATTTTTAAAATTGTGGGGGGTCGTTTGAAAATTCTTATGTTGAGCCTAATTCATATTACGATTCTCATGGTTTTAACCAACCCCCACAAAATTCCAACGATTGTCAAAATCATCAAGATAGAATGCTCGAAATTGCAAAACTTATGGGAGCCGTTGTCGAAGTAGTTCGTAATCAAAAAGCGGTCAATCAATATTTGGCTAATCGCGATACTCATACTCCCAATCCTCGCGAGAAGTCTATTGCAGAATTACTTGCTGAAGAGAGAGCGTCTAATCCTTTTAAGAATTTCAATTTCTACGATTACGACGATAATGAGAAAATTACGATTATTCTTAATCCTTACAAAGATTCCGTTGATTCTCCGGTAGAGCCCGAGGACTCTCTAACAATGGGGGACGAGCCTCTTAACACTATTCCGGCAACGGAATCGGACGAATTCAATAAGTCTAGTGTTGAGAACCTTGTCCCAATCCAAAGTGAGTCTGGGGAAACTTCTGACGGTGATTATGAGATTGTTGAAAGTGATCGTATTGATAATCTTGTTGATATGAATGATAAGCCGTTTGATGATATTTGCTTTGAGAAGAACGATGATGAGATCGAGGCTTGCCTTGCTAACAGTCATTCTGAATCGATGATGGTTGATGATACTAACTTTGATCCGGAGGGAGATATTCGTTTTCTTGATAGTTTATTACATGAAGAACCATTACGCCCTCTCCCTCCGAAGAACGATGAAGTTACTGATGAGTCCATTGATAATCATGATGAGATATGTTCCGAGTCTGACGAAGGTTGCACTTCCTTGTCTTGTGGAGAAATCGAGTACGTTGAAGAAGAAATCTTTCAGAGTGGCAATCCCACCTCATTTTCTGAACCAAATATTCCCGACTTCTCTCCAGAAGAGATCGATGTTCTTTCAGATATTGATGAAACTTCGAATGAATCAAATAACCTTGTTCTTGAAACTTTCAAAACAACTTTCACCAATCCTCTATTTGATCTCGAACCAGATTTTAATATGATTTCAGACAATCCGCTCTTCGATATTCTGATTAAGGATAGTGACGAGTCTGTTACGGAACCCGAGGTTACAAATGTTAATCATATGGTTAATTCTCTTCACGATGAGTTTTTAACTCCAGTCGATCCGACTCCATCAAGAATTGTAGAAGTTTATGAGCCTACTAAGTCGTCATCTCCGAATGATTCATCATCTTTTACCGTGGTTGATACTCCATTATCGTTCCTTTCCGAAGATAAAATTTTTAAACCCGGTATATTAACTTGTTTGTACTCTTATGGGCTCCAGCCCGACATCCTTGCTTCGTTCGTTACTACTGAAGAATTTGTTGATGAGACTTTGAAGAAGGATGATTATAAGACTAAGGAAAAAGTTATGCTTACTATGGACGATCTCTTTGAATTTGACCTCGAAATCGTTATTATGATCTTTCTTCCTTATCTTACCTATGTTATTGTTTCTCCCATCCGTCATTCCCCCGGGAGTGAGGATGTTGTTTTTGATCCCGGAATCGTCGCTTCTCAAGCTGTGTGTTTCATTTGCTCCCCCAAGGACAAGTAAATTCGGGTCGAGTCTAAGCTACACGACTCGTCAATAAACAAGCGCTTCGTGGGAGGCACCCCATGCTTATCCTTTTTATTTTATTATCTAATATGTAACGATAGGAGGGCGACCTCTTCTAATCTTGTGTTTGCTTGGTTGTTTATGTTTGTGCTGGAGTTCCCCAATTCATGATGACTCTCGTGCTCGTGGTTCGTCTCATCTCCACTCGAGTCCCATGTATTGATGCTTGCTTGGAAATCATATATCCAAAATCTTATCGTCTAATGGTATCTTTGGCATACTTAATAAACGGCCTTAGATTTATTGTTAGGATTACCCTTACCTTGAAAACATTGAGGACAATGTTTATCTTTAGTCTGGGGGGGTGAATCTTCGATTTGATTGACCTAGCACTTTCACCATTGCTGTTTACTTACGCAACCCCGTTTTTCCTCAAAAATCCAAAAAAATTGAAAAATTTTGAAAAATTCCAAAGAAAAAAATGAGAAAAAAATTAAAAATTATGCAAAAATAGAATAAAAGTTTTGACACCGCGTTTGACTTTCCTACTAGGTAAGAGTGAGAATAAAAATTTTTGACTTGATCCGGGTGTGTTGAGCCCTAGCTTGTTCCCTTAACCAATGATGATCACAAAAGCTTTTGCTAGTTTTGTACACAAGGAGCTACTCTTTTGTCGGCTCCCGTACTTGACTTTATATATGCGTGGCTCGATTATCGGCTAAGCATCCGCGGATCTCATTATTTGAGATTTTAAATTTGCGAAGAACGTGAAATGATAGAGTTTCTTTAGAAATTAGATGCTAAGCATAGAGTAGTTGGATCTCTTTAAAGCTCATCGAAGGTACTCATGTCTTTTTGTTCCCACAAAATTGCTTCACCTCATATCTGTGCAAAATAATTAAAGATGTTAGGTTTAGCCGATGAGTAGTTCTTTATCTTCTTGAGAGAATCTTTGCTTGAGAAATTGGGTGCACATCATGGATACACGCTAGTTGAGTTGTATTGTATATCGCTGTATAAGCGTAATACGCATGTGGTTTCGGAGCTACCCTAAAGCCCGTTGTTATGTATGAGCTAAGGTGCTTTAAGACTTCGGATTGAGATCGGGCCTCGGATCCTAGATTCCAACCCTAGCAGTTGGCGGTAGGTCTTGGATTGAAACCGTGAAGGTTCGGAGTTTAGAAGTTACTATTTCATGTCTTAAAAAAAATGTATGTTGAAGATTTATGGATTATGAGTTTAAGTGTTAAGACTATAGTTGGTAGCACGTGAGGTGCATGCGAATGATCCTAGATCGGGCGCATGAGGTGCACGTGAAGGTACTCTCCAACTTATGTCTATTTTGATGTATTCCAATGTCTTTGTATGTATCCAATATCCTTGATGTGGACCACATTTCTCTTGCAAACCTTCTTAAGAGAAGATCGATAACTACTTAGCGTATGAATTTGGTATCTTTATCGGACTAAAAACTATGAAACGAGATGCTTATGAAGAAATTCATTTCTCTCACAAAAATAAAATAATGAGAAACAAAAATAGGAAAATGGGAGCATGAGGTACACGAGTAACTTCCATGAGTAGCGTTGGCATCTAACTTGTAATTAAACAATGATCCGTTTTTACACTTAGTTTGGGGACTTGTGAAAAATCAGGGACGATGAATTTTATCCAATCGGTCACTTTTCTATGAATCGTGTTCTTACTCTATGACCCTTAATCGTTATTAAAAGATAATGAAAGTCAAACACACCGTCATAAGCTAAAGTAATGTAATATATGATGTACATAGTCAAAAATGGAAAACCGGGGCGTTTTAGAGAATAAATGATTTCGTATCTCCTTTGAACGTTTTGTTACTTTTCAAAGTTAGTAAAGAGAGGTGAGAAATTATTTATCTTTAAAGTGTGACGTGATTACATTGCGTGAGGACACGCAATACCTTAGTCTGGGGGATTTTGGTATGTGCTGATTCACATACCTTTTATTCACCATTTTCAGGCTCTATTAGACCAAAAACTAACGTTAAACGCCAAAGATATCATGTTTTTGTGTTTGTGATCGTGCAGGGAAGGATATTGCATAAATGGCAACAAAATCAACCAAAAAGCCTAAAACGAGCACGAGATGTGGAAAAGTGTCAAGAAGCCGAGTCAACGATGATATCTACTTAAGAAAAGCCCAAGATGACAAAGTTATTTCTTAAAAGCTCAAAAAGATGAAAGAAACGCTTAATCGAAGTTGAAAGAGATTTATAAGAAGAAGCTTTCCAAATTCGAGCAAGTGATCACTTTTACATCTTTGAAGACTTTTAGAGAACACGTCAACACGAAGCCTCAAAGTTACAAGACGTTACATTTAGAAGTATTAGACGTTTATTAGTTTGATAATATAGTTTATGTGTCTTTTTCATGATATGTAAGTCTAGGGGGCAAAGTGTACACGATGGCAAACTTGTAACCTCCCTAGCAACATAAATACCCCATGGGTGGCTTCACTTTGAAGCAAGTAGGAGTAGGGAGTAGAAATTAGTCTTAGCTTATTTTGTGTATTAGTGTAAGTTTTATTTTTATGCAAGCTTATTTTCATGTCTTAATTCTAGCTTATTGTCACGCTTAATCTTCTTTCTAAATCTTTACAAGTTTATTGTCAATCTTTCTTTACATCCATTTCAATCTTTTACAAAAGCTTTTATTAATCTCATCACCTTTGCATGTCTTTCTTTTCGTATGGCTTAAATAAAATGGGTTAGGGCTTATTAGTGATTCGTTGGCTTTTATAAACTTATTTAGCGTTTTAAAAATAGATTTACATAAGGTTATTAGTTGTTATTAGGTTTTAAGTTCTTGTTCACGTTAAAAATAGTTCCAGCATTTTTTTTTACATTCTAGCGAGTATGCCTTTTAGGGTTTAGCGAGTATGGGGGGTTCTAGATGTTTTTAGCGAGTATGTCCAAGGTCTTGATAGCGAGTATGATATATCTAGCGAGTATGATGTGATATCTAGCGAGTATGTGTTAGTTTTCTAGCGAGTATGGTTTGTTAGGTTCATAGCGAGTATGGGTAGTTCTTTTTAGCGAGTATCATAAGTTGGATAGCGAGTATGGATTTTTTTTCTAAAACCTAGCGAGTATGGACACACCTTTATTAGCGAGTATGGTTTATTTCATTTCCTTTCGAGTTTTATTTCTTTTGTTTTGCCGAGTCAGGCACGCTTTCACCTCATCGTTTCGTCGAGTGAGGTTTTATTTTTATTAAATCTAAACGAAACTCTGTCGAAATTTTCTTAAATCTTTTTAGTAACGTTTTCTTATTTAAGTCTTATGTCTTTTCGTTTTTAGTTTTAAACTTTAATTACGTTTAATGTTTTCAAGTCTTCTACATTTCTTTCGTCGCTTAGTAAACTTTTATTTTCGTCTATTAAATCTTAAAAAACCAAAAACATTTTATCTTCAAAGTCAACTTTTATTTTCTTTATCGCTTTATGTTATTTAATATGGGTCGCGAGTAGTTTTAATCGTGTTTGCTTAGTAACTCGAGTTTGTGAGTTAAGTGCGAGTATTAAAGGTTTGTGATTAATAATCGTTAAGATTATTTAGGCTTGTGATTTTATTCTTCGAAGAACAAAAGCCTGAGAACGAGTAAATCACTTGTCTAGAGTTATTATCTCTTTAAAAGATTAATTGACAACTAATCTCGAGAAAGGAAGGTAATTCGTCACAAACCATTAGCTCACACTTAATGAACTTATTCGTGTCGCTTTGCAAACATTTTGTCTTTTAAACTCATTTATCGCTTTCATTACTTATCGCACTTTATTTATCGCTTTCTTTAGTCACTTTATTGCATGTTTCTTTACTTGCTTACTTATTTTGCGTCACTTTATTGCTTTCCTTTACTTTAACTGCTTTTTAGTTGTCGTTGTAGTGTAATCAAAACCAAATCATCTTTTAATCCCTATTCACTTCACATATCTCACGATCTTGAGTGACGAGATCAGTTCAACCCTCGTTGGGACTACGACTCGAGGTTCTCAAGCTTGCACACTTGCTAGAATTCTCCGATCATGTACACATTCAAATAATTAAATATAAATATATAATTAAAAGGAAATAAAATAACTGACCCCGAGTCGGTTCATGAAGGCAGCCCGAGTCGCTTTCTCAAGACTGTACCAGGAAGGATAGTGCAACGACAAGGACCTAACCAGCTCGCCAATGTAGTTACTGAACCATGCCCGGTTGGGCCTGACATGAGTATACATCTCCTGATCTGCAGTCTCGATCTCGATCGACTGCGGGCCCGATCTTTCCACGGCTTTCCTGAGTGCTACGTTCTTGTTTGCTTGATGGATCGGTGGCCTGCAGCCATCCCGACCTCCATCCCTGCCTCCACCTCTCGCCCTACCTCCTCGTCGAGGTCGTCGTCCACCCGATCCTACAATTGAAGTGAGTGAAAACGTCATAAAATAAGAAGTAAAAAAATTCAAATGATCAAGTTTAAGTTTCTTACCACCACCATGGCAACCGCTATCAATCTGACGGGGAGGGGAAGGTGGTGGGTCACCGACACCTTCACCACCATGACCGCGGGCGACTGTTGCTGCCATCTGTAAAAGTACAAGTTGAATAACGTATAGAAATTCATGAACAAATTAACATAAGGATGCACACATTCAAATACATACACATTCAAAATAAATATACACATTTAAACAAACCATAACAATTTCATTCAAATAATTGTCGTTTTACAATAAATTAAGATCAATCTGCTAAATCAACATCACTATCATAAACAGCATCAGTCGCAACTTCAACTTCATCATCAGAATTGTTTGCATCAGAATCTGCTAAATCATAAGGATCGTCGTCTTCATCATCAATAAAATCATCGTCGTCATCAACAGGAATGATCGGTGGTGGTGCCTCAACTAACATTGATTGACCATCGATATTTAAGGTTTCAAATTCCAAATCATTCAAATTAGCAGACAGTTGGAGATTAGATGAGTTGTTGCCATGTATCACANGCAACTTCAACTTCATCATCAGAATTGTTTGCATCAGAATCTGCTAAATCATAAGGATCGTCGTCTTCATCATCAATAAAATCATCGTCGTCATCAACAGGAATGATCGGTGGTGGTGCCTCAACTAACATTGATTGACCATCGATATTTAAGGTTTCAAATTCCAAATCATTCAAATTAGCAGACAGTTGGAGATTAGATGAGTTGTTGCCATGTATCACATCATGATCGTCTTCTACCACGATGACATCCCATGTTGTGTTGTGATTCACTTCTTGGACGACCTTCCAATGGAGTGTTCGTCTGGCAGGATCTTCAAGGTAGAAGACTTGTTTTGCTTGTGTTGCAAGAATGTAAGGTTGATCTTCAAACGGTTTGCTACATGCCCAAATTTGTGTCATGTTGTTTCTAGTGTTATAACGTTCGACTCTACCTCTTTTGGCTAAGTCGAACCACTTAACTCGAAACAACACAACTTTGAACTGGGTATACACAAACTCCAAAATTTCTTCTAGCTGACCATAATACATGTCTCCTTCCTTCTCGCCAGGTGAACAAATTCCGCTATTCTGATTTGTACGTTTTACATCGCGGCTGTGTATGACAAACTTCACACCGTTGACTACGCAAGAGTTGACTGAGGTTGCGGTCGATGATGGTCCACAAGCCAATGCGAATAAGTCGGGAGCACAACTTGGGTCATTGGCTATGTAAAGTTTACCGATCTATGAAGAAAGATAAGAATAGATACAGATGAGTAATATAGTTGTTATTTATACAAGGAAATACATATAATAAGTTTACCTTCATCTCAAACCATCTAGGAAATTCTTGCTGCATGTCGCTATCAGGACATTCACTGAAAATGTTCATGATATTAGAATTAATCGAAAAGATAACTTGGGAACAAGAAATTTCAAAATAAAAACGCGTACATCTGGAACTCGTTCGTGTACGCGTCGATCTCAGGACCATTGTGAAGTACATACCATATCACTTTCTTCATTTCTGGGAGACCTAACCGAATAATTGTCTCTTTACTAGACTTTGTATATAGTGATCGGAACACCTGGAAATCACTTGTTGGGCGAGGACAGTCCTGAGATGCAGTGGGACGATTAAATTTCGTCCCAATTTCACCCCGAAAATAACGAGAACAAAAAGTTAATGCTTCGTCTGCAACATAACCTTCCGCTATTGAACCTTCCGACTTAGCTTTATTTCGTACATAGTTTTTTAGCTTCTTCATGTATCTTTCAAATGGATACATCCATCGGAATGAAATAGGCCCGCCTTCAAGAGTCTCTTTAGGTAAATGCATAACCATGTGAATCATAATGTCGAAAAAAGCAGGAGGATATATTTGCTTGAGATTGCACAAAATATTGATCAACTGGTCTTTAGCTTTCACCATGTCATTCACCATCAAAATATTGATCAACTGGTCTTTAGCCAAAATCCATAACCCATAACCCAAAGTCCATAACCCATGACCCAAGATGTCCTTGACATCATGCATGACATCACATAAATCATGGATCATAACCCATAACCCAAAACCCAGAATTGTAACCCAAATTATGGACTGATGATACCAGATGGCCGGATCCCTTGGTTTACACTAGCCGGATCCCCGTGGAAAGGGATCCGCCGGAACCGGGTGAACGGTGCTCAATTTTTCCTATAAATAGTGAGCCATTTCTCTCTTATTCCTCACCCCTTATAGACATATCTTCTCTCAGTGTTCTAAACTCTCTAACCTCATATCTAAGGATCTTTCTATGTAGCCTTTCTTTTTAATTTTCTAGGTTCCTTCTAAAAGGCGAGATCACAACCTCTCGGAGACTTGCAAGCTCGTGACATGAATAACCAAGATTATTCTTCTCTTCAAGATCACATAAGTGCATCTTGTTCTTTCATCTTCTCAAAGGTGGTGTAGATGTGTCGAGTCGTTAGGTGTAAAAGGACGTTGGTTCCTTTAGTTATGTTGTGCTAGTTGTGTTGATCGGGTAGTGGTTCCTCCTTTGTAAAGGAACCCACTATCTAGCCTTGTACATAATAAAGTGTAGGCGACGAAGTTTTGGCTCTACCCCATGGAAGAGCATGATATTTAGCTTTGCACCAGACAAAGTGTAAGCGACGTTGTGAATGCTTCTCCACCGGTGAAAGGAGTTTGTCTTGTGTAGTGTTTACGGAACTCTCGAGTTGGGTACTCGGGAAGTGGAGTAGGGCAAGGAAGGTGTCCTTGTATCCGAACCACTTTAAATACATATGTTATGTTTGTGTCTCTCTATCCCTCTCTCATAGCTTAGTTTTATATGCTTTTATACTAATAATATCCAACATGCCAAAACTAGATTGACATAAGTCGATCTATAAGTTTTAAAACGAAGTTTTAATCAGTAAAACTATTCAACCCCCCTTCTAGTTTTCTACAAACATTATTAAATACACATTGTGCCCTTCATATAAATACATTTGTTTATAAGGCTGACAACAAGGTGTTTATCTTCTTATATCTAGCACGTTAGAAATGAATGTAAATAGAAAACATGGTTTTATTGTAGCAGTTAATTTGTTTAGAAATTTTGGTTTGACACTTTTTACTGGTGGCGAGTTGTTATTTTGAATGGAGATTACTTAGAAGCGGGTTAAAAATTCTGGAAGCAAAATGGTTTGGTGAATTGTTGTTCAATTTGTAGTGTACTTTTCTTTTATCTTCATTTTGGTGTTAGCATTATACTATCATATTGGACTTTTGGTCCATGGGGTCTATTGAAAATGTCGTCTAACCACATAAAGAGGTCCATTTTTTTCTTGGTGCGAAGGATGGAAGCGACAGTTTCTTAAGGATTCTGGCATGGTTTACCCATAGGTCCCTTGACGCTATATTTTTGTTAACCTTGGTGACCTAGTTAACATTGAATTTGAACCCTTGTGTAGCAAAAACAGAATATGCAGGGAAACCTATTAAGGTAGGGCCATAAATTTCATGTGTAAAACCAATGTTTTGAAAACCGGTCTCGAATCAATCCGATCAAATCACGAGGTTACCGGAGTTAGTGGATTTGTATTAGAGTTAGAATTATATTAGTATTTGTATTAGATTATGATTGTATAAGCCCAAGTTTTAGGCTATAAATATTAGGTTATATGTATTCTCTCTTAATCAATTAATATGAGGGGTGACAATTCTTGACACGACACGATAACCAACACGAACCCGACTCAAAGTTAAACATGTTTGGGTTTAGGATAAACATGTTTGGGTAAAAAACAGGTCAATGTATCTAACCCCTTTAATAAACGGGGCGTGTTTGTGTTAAGAAAGTATTAAACATGTCAACCTGTGAACCCGTTTGAGTTTATAAACGTCAAAAAGTTAAAATATATAACTTAGATTTTATATTGTGTTTGGATTAAATGCATTTTGTTATTTATTTAATATGAGTGAATTATGATTATAAATATAACCCAGATATCATTGAAATTATCGTATAGTTATTCGTATGTTATTTTATACCATTTTTTCCATTCAATGTTTTAAAATAGTTAAATCAACAAACCACCAACATTATTCATCGCTTGACCTATTTACTTAAACATGTTAAACGGATTACATGTATTATGCAGGTCTAGGTTATGGTTGAGCTTCTTGACACGATTAGTAAAAGGGTCGTGTTTTGGTAGAGGTTATAATAGCCTGCCAACCCGTGAACCGAAATAGGTCAACACGAACTTGACTCGATTGCCACCCCTAATAAACACCAGTCAAACAATATTATTCGTCTTACATGGTATTACAGCTTTATGTAAGATCCGCCAACAAAAGTTTGCTATCCTCCAGTTATCGACTACTCGTCGGTGATTATTTTCGCTTTGTTTTTACTTTTATTTTTTTAATTAGAATTTAGTTCGTTTAGCTATGAAAAAGAAAAAGAATAAAAAAAGTTTGGGATCATTTTTGGTTTGAAGAATCGATTTGTGTTATGGTTTTCATAAATCGGTCTCTTATTCTTGTCTGAAGGAAGATTGTCATTGGTGTGGATTTGTATTCGGAGGTGATGGATTGTTTGTGGTTGTGTTTGTGCTCGTTTGGACTAGGCTGAGAGCCACATGACTCGCGTTGAGTCAAGCCGTGACTCGTTACGAGCCGTGGCAATGTTTAATTACTTGTGTTTATTTATTTATTTATTTATATGTTGGGATACGGTTTCGGCTTGATTTATATAAAACAGATTAACGATTATGAAACGGTAAAAATAATAAAAAAATCATAATAGTTAAGAGGCTTGCAACACTTGGACTTGGATTTGAATTATTGTGAAGATATATGTTGTAGACAAGGATTGGACGTATTGGATTTACGGTATTCGTTATTTGGACATTATAGACCCTTTGGTATGTGTTAATACAAATAATGTCAAAAACGTCATTTGCATTAATTGGTCTCTACTAGTTTTGATAATCACAAAATACAAACACACGTTATGTAAAACTACGACTAATAAGTTTTTAATCGAGAAAACTCGTTTTCATCTTGAACATCACTTAAGGTATGTATAAACATCTACCAACTTTTGTATGTGATCAAAGGATTTATTTTTCATCAAAACTTTACATTTTCATGTCACAAAACATTTTTACAAAAGTATTTTTGTATAATTTAAAGAAATGTTTTATTAAGAAAATGTTTTCAAATTTAAAATGCATAACAGCCATATTTCCCGCTCAAAACCGACAAGAATTTTTCACCAGATAAATTTTCACCACGTCAGAACAAAAATGGGAACGTCTGTCAGGACGGTCCCTTAAAGTGGCCGGCGATCCCTTTGTGATAAAGGACCTTCTTGTATTTACGGGACCATCCGTCTCTTTCCTGGCGTCTATAAATACAGAACTGTTCTCTTTCAGAAAACTTCACCTCTTGTGCACTAAAACTTTTTGTATTCCCAAATCCATTCCAAATTATATTCTTTGATCACATTATCGGGTTCTAAGTTGTTTACAAGTGATCACACTCATCATTCCTCTAAAGTGCAAGAGAAGAACACTCATTGCAGTCAAGAGACGAAGTGTAAGAAGAGTCTTTCTCATCTCATACCATTGTTGCGGATCTATCACCATTTTTATTCATTGATTCTTGTATGTAATAGGACTTGAGTGCAAGTCTTGTATTGTGTATTGTGTTGTATCATGCCATCGTGTTGGTACGAGGTGTGAAGCAACGTGGGCTTTGATAGATTGGTTCTAGCTAGGATTAGGACTCGACATTCCGCTTAGTGTCATTAAACTTGGTTTAAGCTTGTGTAAGGTTTGTTCCGCCATAAGGGAGCGTGTTGATATAGTGTTTGTGAAACTCTCGAGTGTGAGACTCGAGGAGTGGAGTAGAGGTGAAGGAGTGAGCTTCGTGGCCGAACCACTATAAATCTCCGTGTGCCGGTTTGATCTTTCCTTTCTTTATCTTTGCTTATTTACTTATTATTGCTTCTATTTATTGTTGAGTTGATTTCATATATAGATCGAATCGAATCATTTTCATAAACACAACATATAAAGTAAATTTTCTAAAACCTAAATAAAAACGGTGAAACTATTCAACCCCCCTTTCTAGTTTCTACAATTGGTATCAGAGCTAGGTTACTCAAGACTTTTAAAGTATACTGTATTTTAAAACTTGAAACGATCAATGGAATTTGAAAAATATCAAGAAGGGCTGTCTATGCAAAGACCACCACTCTTTGAGACTGATAGTTTATTTATTGGAAAACTCGATTCGAAATGTATGTGAAATCAAAAGATCTTAATCTTTGACATGTTATTACCATAGGTGACTTTAAACCTATTGAATATAATCCGAAAACTAAACAAGATAAAATTTTTTCTTATGATAAACAAAGTGAAAGCCTTAAAAAAGAAATTAGCTAAAAATGATGAAGCAAAAATGGTCATTTACAACGCTTTACCCAAAAAGGAATTTCAAAGAATTTTCATGTGTAATACGGCTAAAGATATTTGGAAAACTTTGCTAGTCACTCATCAAGGTAATAATCAAGTCAAGGATAAAAAGATCGATCTTTTGGTTCAACAATATGAACAATTCGTCATTCCTGAAGACAAATCTATAGATAGTGCATTTGCTAGATTTAACACCATTATCACGAGTTTAAAAGCACTAGATGAAGGTATTTCTATCAAAAGTTGTGTTAGGAAATTTCTCAGGGCTTTACATCTAAAATGGAGAGCAAAGGTCACGGCGATTGAAGAATCCAAAGACTTGGCATCTCTATCATTAGATGAGCTCATTGGTAACTTAAAGGTCCATGAGTTAATCATCAAAAATGATTCCGAGATTGTCAAAAGCAAGGTGGAAAGAAGATCACTTGCATTGAAAGCTAAAAAGGAACTAAGTGATGATGAGGATTCAAGCTCGGAAAGTGAAGACGAAGAGTATGCTATGGCGTTTAGAGATTTCAAGAAATTCTTTAAGAGAAGAGGAAGATTCGTGAGACAACCACGAGATGAAAAGAAAGCACCTCAAAAAGTATGTGAAGAAAGATATAGTAAGGTTGAGAGAAGATGTTTCGGATGTGGTGATACTAGACACTTAGTTGGAGATTGTCCACACCAACCAAAAGACAAAANAGAAGAGGAAGATTCGTGAGACAACCACGAGATGAAAAGAAAGCACCTCAAAAAGTATGTGAAGAAAGATATAGTAAGGTTGAGAGAAGATGTTTCGGATGTGGTGATACTAGACACTTAGTTGGAGATTGTCCACACCAACCAAAAGACAAAAACCAAAAGGCGTATGTAAGCGGTGCATGGAGTGATAGCGTCGAAGATGGCAAGAATGAAACGTGTCTCATGGCCGGATCTTCAAAAGAGGTAAGTCTCGAAACTGATCTCCACAATTATGACACGTACTCACTAGACTCACTTGATTTAGATAATGAGTATGATAAAATTTGTGAAATAAGTCAAAAGATTATTTTGAAAAACAAATCCTTAAAATCTACCAAGTCTAAATTAGAGAAGGAAATATCGGAATTAAAAGATAAACTATCTAGGCTTGAGAAAGGAAAGAAAATTGACCTGGAATGCAAATCATGTGAAAAAATTAGAATCAAAAATGAGGAACTCAAAGAGGAAGCCTCAAATTAAGTAAATTTGAAAAGAGTACTCATTCTCTAAAACAATTAATAGGAGCTCAAAAGTCTTCCGATAATAGAACAGGTATTGGATATAATTTTGCTAAAGCATCAACAAGTATATCAAAACAAATAAAATTTGTGAAGTCTCAGTCGGAAGTGTCTACTGGTGACGGTTCCTCAAATCCACCAGACGGTACCTTAATAATAAAGGACCATCCCATCGATAAAGGACCGTCCCCAGTGCCCAAGAGTGTGATATTGCCTAAACCTATTACAGACTCTAATCCAAAACAATTAACCGTAATGAACTCAGAAATATCTATTGCTAGTGTAAAAGAGGTAAAGCAATTCTATAAACCAATACTAAAACCCGAATTAGGATACAACAAATCAACAACATAATCTAGATCTCCACCTACTAGAAAAACAAATATAGTGAATGAACAAACTAGATCAAGAGTAATTAGAAATCAAAATTATCATAGGAATTATTCAATGAGTTGGAAAAATGATTTTCTTCCTATAGGATTTTACTCACCATTTCAACATCCTAGACAAATGCAACAAATGTATAGTATGTTCGGTGCTAACAACTTTGGACCCATGAGATATTGTGGACCATATGTTTGAATTTGTCTATATTATCATTAGATATGCTTGGGAATTGATTTGGAGCCCGAAGAAAGGGTTAAAGATAGTGGATGCACCAATCACATGACGTGTAATCGCAAGCTATTCTTATCATATCATGCATGTAGCGGAGGTAATGTTACGTTTGGTAGTAAACTCAAGGGTAATATCATCGGCAAAGGTACAATCGCTCATAACTCTCTTACTATAACTAATGTAGAACATGTAGATAACTTAGGATTTAATTTACTTAGTATTAGTCAAATATGTGATAATGAGTGCAAGGTAATCTTTTCCAAAGATGGTAGAGAGATTATAAAGGATGGAAATGTAATTGCCAAAGGAATTAGAAAAGGTGACTTATATGTCATGAAAATAAGTAACAAACTTAGTGACAATATATGCATAGCTATGGTTAATGATAATTCTACTCTATGGCATAGAAGATTAGGACACGCCAATATGCGTCTATTACAATCGTTGGCTTCTAAGGATCTAGTTAGAAACCTTCCTAAACTTAAGTTCGACCAACATTTTTGTGATGCTTGCAAGGTTGGAAAACAAGCTCACTCTAGTCATAAGCCTAAAAATATGATCTCAACGTCTAGATTTCTAGAGCTTCTTCACATGGATCTTTTCGGTCCTTCCGCCATACGGAGCTATGGAGGAAATCTTTACACCCTAGTGATCGTAGATGATTACTCTAGGTACACTTGGACTAGGTTTCTTAAAAACAAGACCAAAACTTTTGAAAAATTCAAAAACTTTAGCAAGAAAATTCAAAATCAACTAGGATGCAACATAGTCTCCATTAGGACTGACCATGGTAGAGAATATGATAATGAAGTTCAATTTGGAGCTTACTGTGATGCTAATGGTATTACTGACAATTTCTCGGCACCACGAACTCCACAATAAAATGGGGTAGTTGAAAGGAAAAATAGAACCTTACAAGAAAGGAGTAGAACAATGCTCAACCAGCAATCTATACCTCAGAAATTTTGGTCTAACGCCGTAGACACATCCACATATATCCTTAATAAAATTCTCATTAGACCAATCATAGGAAAAACTGCATATGAAATCTTAAAAGCTAGGAAACCCACTCTAGATTACTTTAGAGTATTTGGAGTAAATGTTACATTTTAAACACCAAAGATTATNCAGCAATCTATACCTCAGAAATTTTGGTCTAACGCCGTAGACACATCCACATATATCCTTAATAAAATTCTCATTAGACCAATCATAGGAAAAACTGCATATGAAATCTTAAAAGCTAGGAAACCCACTCTAGATTACTTTAGAGTATTTGGAGTAAATGTTACATTTTAAACACCAAAGATTATCTCACCAAGTTTGACCCAAAGTCCTACGAAGGTGTTTTTCTAGGATATTCTCAAACAAGTAAAGCCTATGTTGTTCTCAACAAGGAAACAATGGTCGTTGAAGAATCACTCAACGTGACTTTCGATGAAATTCCCCCTCCACCTAAAACATCACCTTTGGTAGATGATGATTTAGATGAAGAAAATGCCATAGTTGAAAATATGAAAAACATAGACATATCTCAAGAAAATTAAACCACCGTAATAGATGAAACCACTAACATTAAGGAATCTAAGAATCATCCCTTTGAAAACGTCATAGGTAGCTTAAACCAAAGGGCTCTTAGATCACAAGCTCAAGACAAAAGCAACCTCTTTTGTTTTGTTTCAATCATAGAACCTAAAAACGTTAGTGAAGCTTTGAAGGATGAAAGTTGGATCATCGCAATGCAAGAAGAATTAAACCAATTTAAGTCTAATGATGTTTAGATGTTAGTACCAAGAACTAAAAATGTCACCANAAGGTGTTTTTCTAGGATATTCTCAAACAAGTAAAGCCTATGTTGTTCTCAACAAGGAAACAATGGTCGTTGAAGAATCACTCAACGTGACTTTCGATGAAATTCCCCCTCCACCTAAAACATCACCTTTGGTAGATGATGATTTAGATGAAGAAAATGCCATAGTTGAAAATATGAAAAACATAGACATATCTCAAGAAAATTAAACCACCGTAATAGATGAAACCACTAACATTAAGGAATCTAAGAATCATCCCTTTGAAAACGTCATAGGTAGCTTAAACCAAAGGGCTCTTAGATCACAAGCTCAAGACAAAAGCAACCTCTTTTGTTTTGTTTCAATCATAGAACCTAAAAACGTTAGTGAAGCTTTGAAGGATGAAAGTTGGATCATCGCAATGCAAGAAGAATTAAACCAATTTAAGTCTAATGATGTTTAGATGTTAGTACCAAGAACTAAAAATGTCACCATAGGAACCAAGTGGGTATTTAGAAACAAACTAGATGAACATGGTATTGTATCTAGGAACAAAGCTAGGTTAGTCGCACAAGGCTATAATCAACAAGAGGGAATTGATTATGACGAAACCTATGCACCCGTAGCTAGACTAGAGTCCATTAGGATATTACTTGCATACGCTTGTGCATTAGACTTTAAGTTGTTCCAAATGGATGTGAAAAGTGCATTCCTAAACGGTCTCATCAATGAGGAGGTATATGTAGCACAACCTTGAGGATTCATTGACTTCGAGTTCCCCGAGCATGTTTATAGACTTAAGAAAGCTTTATATGGTCTCAAGCAAGCCCCTAAGGCTTGGTATGATATGTTGAAAGCTTTTCTTCTCAAGCATGAATACTCGATGGGAATGGTAGATAACACTCTTTTCACTAAGAAGAAAGATTCAAACATCATAATCGTCCAAATATATGTCGATGACATTATATTCGGTTCAACTTGTCAAGACATGTGTGATGAATTCTCAAAAATCATGCTAGGGATGAGCAAAAGAACCAAAGAACCGGAATCGGACCGAGAACCGGACCAGAACCATGAAGAACCGAACTGGAAACAGAACCAATGGTTCCAGTTCCGGTTCTTGATTTTGAGATTTTTCGGTTCTTGGGTCGGTTCGGTTCGGTTCCACCGGTTCTCGGTTCCGGAACCAAATATCCAATAATTATAAAAATTTGTAATTTTTTTACTTCTTATCAAAATTAATCAAATCCTACGTATCATTAAAAAAAATAGAAAGAAAAAAGAACTAGCCATCAAGCTAAACACTCTTACCTTAATATTTAATTTACTGAAACATCCACAAATCAATATTAATCTAAACCTAATAATATTCCAAGATCATTCATCATTATCAAAACAATGAAACTAAGTTTATATTTTATTTTTGTTTGCATTCGATTAGCTTTTACATGTTCATCATGCTAAAATTTGTTAGCACTTTTATTAATACATTATTTATTATCTATCATCATCACGTAGCCACTTTTATGAATACACTGTTTATATCATCATCACGTAGCCACATTGTTTATTATCTATCATCATCACGTAGCTACATTGATTATTTGAGTTTATGGTTTAGTTGTTAATTGTTATTTGCTTAAATGTAAATAGTTGCAAGTTCTTAAAAAGTTTATTTTTTTTGTTTTTTTTATTAGCTTAATAGAAAAGCGGTTCCTATATGGATAGATCCAAAAGAACTGGAACCAGAACCGGAACCGGAACCGGAACCGGAACCAAAAACTATATTCGGTTCGGTTCTCGGTTCCCACTTTTCAGAAAAATCGGTTCTCGGATCCACCGGTTCCGGTTTCGGTTCCGGAACCATGCTCATCCCTAAATCATGCATGACAAGTTTGAAATGAGCATGATGGGTGAGCTTAACTTCTTCCTTGGACTCCAAATAAAACAATTAGATGATGGAATATTTTTTAATCAATCTAAGTATATTAAGGAAATGCTTAAGAAATTTAGATTAGAAGATGCTAAGCCTATGAAAACCCCAATGGCTACGGACACAAAGCTCACCAAGAATGAAGAGGGTGATTCCATAGATAGTACTAAGTATAGAGGTATGATAGGAAGTTTATTGTACCTAACGGCAAGTAGCCCGATATCATGTTTAGCGTCTGCCTTTGTGCTCGCTTTCAAGATCCCAAAACTTCTCATTTAGAAGCGGTTAAGCATATCTTCCGATACATTAAAGGCACTATGCACTTAGGATTATGGTATCCTAAGGGGACCGGCATAGAACCTATAGTTTATGCCGACTCTGATCATGCGGGAGATTATGTGGATCGAAGAAGTACTTTTGGCATTTGTACCTTCATGGGTTGTTGCTTAACTTCTTGGTTCTCCAAGAAACAAACGGCACTAGCTATCTCCACAACGAAGCCGAATATGTAAGCGCCGGAAAGGCATGTCAACAAGCACTATGGATGAAACAAGCTCTCGTAGACTATGGCATTACACTTGACGATATTCCAATCATGTGTGATAATAAAGGAGCAATTGATTTAAGTAAAAACCCCGTGCAACACTCTCGTACCAACCACATAGAAATTCGTCACCATTTTCTTAGGGATAACGTACAAAAGGGTAACATATCTATTGAAAAAGTTCTAACAGAGGAAAACATAGTTGACATTCTCACTAAACCCCTTAAGCGTGAACCATTCTTTTATCTTCGTTTAGGATTAGTAATGATGGAACAGATATCCTCTTAGATGTTATATTAAGTTCATTTCTTCTAATTTGAGTCTAGGATTCTTTTGCGCACAAAAATTAAAATTGGGGAAGTAATTATTTCTTTTTATTGACAACCATTATTGCATGATAATAAGAAAAATTAATTTGGTGCATAAAAACCCCAATTCATATGTTTAAAATCTTCTCACGAATAGGAAAATCACATTTTCTTGCATTGTTAATACAATTCAAAAACATTTTTTTTTCATGCATGCACGATGCTCTCAAATCCTTTATCGGATCATGTAACAAATATGTTATCCGACATGGAAAGATGAGCAAGATTGAACTTAGGAGACTTTGGATTATCTCTTAGGTTTTTCTTTCTTTAGATTCGAGATAATCGCATCTCCACATATGTTTCATGTAGGCACACACTAGGAACATTTTCTGAAAACTGACAAACCTACTAGTGGCGGTCCTTAATCGACCGACGGTCCCCCAAACGATAACGGACCGTCCACCTAATTACGGGACCGTCCCTTTTATTATTTGTGGAAAACTAGAAGGGGGGTCGAATAGTTTTCCCCTCTTTTTCATTTTATAAAGTGTTTGTTTGAAAAACCTTCAATAAGAGTTTATTATGAAAACAATATATAATCAATATGATTAATTATATATGTGTACTTTTGAGTTTGTTTTCAAAACTTAGTTTTATGAATAAAGCTTTGGTTGATCTTTATGTGAATATGTTTTCCTTTTGAAA
>LBNU01015438.1:35560-63125 GCA_014162995.1 Artemisia annua
TAAAATCATTAAACATAAACTTATTACATAAACAAGTATTTAGGAGTAAATATTTATCTTAACCAATAAATCACTTAAGGTATGAATAAACAAAATGCCTAATGAATTTTATGATCAAAGGAACTTTTATTTAAACACTAGAATTCTTATAAAATATCACAAACATTTTAAATATTTTACACAATCATTTTTGGTAATTAAAGGAAAATGTTTTTGTATTTATAAGAAATGTTTTATTCAAAATAAATACTTTGAATTCAAATTCTTACCCAAAAAATGGCTAGATTCTCCAGATAAAACCTTCCCAGAAAAGGACAAAAAAATTCTGAAATTTTATTTTACTAGGCGGCCCCCTTAATAATTAAGGGGACCGGCTAGTAATTAAGGGGACCGCCCACGCTCCTCTAGCCTTCAAATTTTCCTATAAATACTGGATCATTCCTGGCATTTTTCCTCACCTTTTGCACCCCAAACTTTTTGTTCTAAATCTCTCTACATATCTTTCTAAATCCTTTGATCATATAATCATAAGCTTTTGTTTCTAAGTGATCCAAGCTTGAACCATTCAATTGCAAAAGAAGAATACTTCTGCTCTTCAAGACAAGAAGTATTACAACTTAGTGTGATCCAACAACCTAAGTGGTTCGTGTATTATACTTTGTGAATCATTCATTCATTTCTGTATAAGGTGTATATATATTAGTTAGAAGGTGTGTATACTAGTTAGATAGTTGTGAATTTAAGTAAGTAGATTAGATTGGTGGGTTAGTTGGTAGAGTTGTGAAGAAGAAGTATGTGGAAAACTAGAAGGGGGGTTGAATAGTTTTTCGTCTTTTTAATTTTATAAAAACTTTGTTTCAAAAATGTGGATTCGAGTTTATGTGAAATCTACTCTTGTACAATATAAACAAGTATATGAAAACAAAATAGCAAAGTATGTAAAGTAGTAAACGAGAGATGGAAAGATCGAACCGCGAGACAAGAGATTTATAGTGGTTCGGCTACAAGGACACCTTCCTTGCCCTACTCCACTCCCCGAGCACCTAACTCGAGAGTTTTCTTCACTATGTCAACAAGCTCCCTTATAGCGGAGAAAAATACTGTTCTGGAGCGTGCCGGTCCCCTTAATTAAGGAGGCGGTCCCCTTAATAATTAAGGGGGCCGCCTAGTAAATTAAGAAGGCCACCCCTTCAGAACGTTGCACAGATTTGTCATTTTGTGGGGAAGGTTTTCCTGGACCATTTTTGCCATTTTTGGTTAAAAATTTTAATTCATATATTTATAACGATTTAAACATATTCTTTTAATTTCAAAAATGATTTTGTAAAATATATAAAATGTTTTGTGACATTTTACAAAATGTCTAGTGTTTAAGAAAAATGTTCCTTTGATCATAGAATGCAATAAACACTTTGTTTATTCATACCTTAAGTGATTTGGATGCAAAGTGAATATTTATCGCTAAATGCTTGTTTACGCCATAATTTTTAGTTCAATGGGTTTACGTTTTGTGATTATCACATAGAGATATCGATGAATGTTAATAATGTTTTTAGGCATTATTTATATCAACAATCTCCCCATTTTTGATGATTACAAAACCTTAAACTCATTAAAACTAAAAATTAATTTTTAGAGACAAGTATTTAGAGTTTTACATTCACTTCTCCCCATTTTTGTAGAATCAAAAAGGTTATGCTGACTATCTTCATAAATGAAGTTAGATGGGTAGAAAGCTCCCCCTTGATGTATGCTCCCCCTCATTCTAGGGGACCAAGGAAACGAGCTATGGAATGCTTGGCTAAAAAAATATGTGAAGAGTACAAGAAATATATATGCAAAGCAAGAATAAAGCAAACATGAATAGCTATTTCATTTAGGCATATAAGATGGCCATAGAAATGAACATCATTACATCATTTAATATGCTTGAAGCATATTAATTACAATACAATAAACTAAAAGAAACAAAATAGTCCTAAATTGCCAAAGAGAGCTCTTGGACTTGCTTGCAACACATGGTTTAATAGTTTTATTTGTTTTAATGGATCATAAGCTTAAATCTTAGTTGTTTGATGGAGAAGGGTATGGAGTTGGATATGGAGCGGAAGAGGTGGATCTCACGATGTTGTATCGTGTCAATGGAGGTATTGGATGAGGACGAGTTAGAAGATATTCGATCCAAGAGATATCTTCACTCAAGTAAAGTATTTGTTTTTGGACGAAGATGCAACAAGGGCAATAGTGGGTGTGGTTTGTAACTTGATCCATGTTGAGAAAGTTGGGTAAGCAATTTGCATAGGGTGATGATGGAGGTTGCCCCTTGTTGTGTTGTGCAAGATGCATAGCAAGGAGATCACTAAGGTCATGGATTCGGTTGATTTCTTCACGGAATTTTTGCTTTTCCGTGGCAATGTGGAGTGAGTCATTTGTTTGGTATGGATGAAGAGTGGTTGTGTAGTTGGAGGTGAAGTTGTTAGAGGTGTAGTTTGATGGTTGGCCAAATTGATATGGGTCATTGTAGTTGGCTTGAGGTTGAGATGTGTAGCTTGGAATGAAGGAGGACGTTTGGCCAATGTTGTATGGTTTGTAAAGTGAATCAAACGAATGTCCTTGTGGGTTTGGAGTATAGCTTGGGAAGTAAGTAGTTGGAGGTGTTGATTGATTACCAACTTCATTTGTTGTGATGGATTTGTTTTGAGGGCTTTTTTTTCCCCAAACGGGTTTTTCGGTCATCCTTGCTAGCCTTGAGGCTGTTGGTTTTGGTTTGTTTGGAGAAGTTATGATGTGATGAGTANAACGAATGTCCTTGTGGGTTTGGAGTATAGCTTGGGAAGTAAGTAGTTGGAGGTGTTGATTGATTACCAACTTCATTTGTTGTGATGGATTTGTTTTGAGGGCTTTTTTTTCCCCAAACGGGTTTTTCGGTCATCCTTGCTAGCCTTGAGGCTGTTGGTTTTGGTTTGTTTGGAGAAGTTATGATGTGATGAGTATAGAGTTTGATGAATGGGTATTTATAGTGTGAGATTTATGTGATTAGGGATGGATAGTGTTTGTTTGAAGGATTAGGACAAAATATGTTTGTGAATTTTGGGAAGTGTAGGGTAACATGGGCTAAAAAGCAGAAAAAGATTCTGTAAACTTGAACTTCAGATGGCCGGTCCCCTTAATTGGAGGCCGGTCCCTTTAATAATTAAGGGGGCCGCCCTATGAATTAAGGGGGCCATTAAGGGGGCCGCCCATCTGGTAGTTTCCAGTTTACCAGAATAAGGTTTTTGGCAGAAATTTGTGGAAAGGGTTGTGTTTTTAGGTTGGTTTCAAGCAAGCTCAACTCTTTGTGGAAATTTAGTCATGTAATATACTAATAACTAAGCATGCATACTAAAGCACTTAAGAGATAGAACAAATAAGCAAGTCAATCTTCCTAGTAGAACTATCTTAGAGCAAGGGCAAAGGCAACTAGTTAGTGAGAAACTAGTGATGGAACAAATGTGACAATATCATTTGTGATTTTGTCCTAGTGTGTGCCTATATGCAACAAATGTGGAGACGTGATTGCTTCGACTCCTAATGCAAAGATCCTAAGAAGCAATCCAAGTTCTCCTTGATTCGATTTTTGCTCAATTCATGAATGTCAATGGTATATATTAGATTATATATTTTGACAATTCATGTGAGATTTCATGCATGATTTTAGAAAATGTTTTTAGCATTATTCAACAATGCAAGAAAAATGGTTTTCATGTGTTTCCTAGAAGTGATAATTGTTTGAAATAAAATAGATTGGGGTTTTATAGAAGTGTTCATGCAATAGAATGTTATTTCACAATCTTTAATTTTGTGCGAAATAGAATCCTAGACTCAGATGCGATGAGAAGAAAAGGAAAATAGATTTTATGTAATAAATAAGTAATGTAAATGCAATAATATTTAGTCAATTTGTTCCATCATTCCTAATCCTAAACGCAAGTGGTTAAATAGTTCACGCTTAAGGGGTTTAGTGAATATATCCGCAATGTTATCTTCCGATGCTACCTTTTCTATAGTTATATTTCCTTTTTGTAAATTATCGCGAAGGAAGTGGTGACGTATTTCTATATGTTTAGTCCTAGAGTTTTGAACGGGATTCTTACTTAAATCTATAGCACCTTTGTTATCGCACATAATAGGGATATTTTCTAACCTAACGCCATAGTCTACGAGTGCTTGTTTCATCTATAGTGCTTGTTGACATGCCTTTCTAGCGCTTACATATTCGGCTTCGGTGATAGAAATAGCAATAGCGGTTTGCTTCTTCGAAAACCAAGATGTTAGACAACATCCCATAAACGTGCAAATACTGCTAGTGCTTTTTCTATCCACGTAGTCTCCCGCATGATCCGAATCCACATAGACAACGGTTTCTATGCCAGATCCCTTAGGATACCATAATCCTAAGTGTATAGTGCCTTTAATGTATCGGAAGATATGCTTAACCGCTTCTAGGTGAGAGGTTTTGGGATCCTCTTGAAAACGGGCACAAAGGCAAACACTAAACATGATGTCGGGTCTACTTGCCATTAAGTATAGTAAACTACCTATCATTCCTCTATACTTAGTATTATCTACGGACTTACCTTCTTCATCCTTTGTGAGTTTCACTTCCGTAGACATTGGAGTTTTCATGGGTTTTGAGTCTTCTAGTCCAAACTTCTTTAGCATTTCCTTAATGTACTTAGATTGGTTTAAGAATATTCCATCTTCTAGTTGTTTTATTTGTAATCCTAGGAAGAAGTTTAGTTCACCCATCATACTCATCTCAAACTCATCATTCATGATTTTGGCAAATTCATCACACATTTCTTGACAAGTCGATCCAAATATAATGTTGTCGACATACATTTGAACAATGATGAGATTTGGGTTTTTCTTTTAGTGTAAAGAGTGTTATCTACCATTCCAATGGAATAATCATGTTTAATAAGAAATGCTTTTAATCGATCATACCAAGCCTTAGGAGCTTGTTTGAGTCCATATAAAGCTTTCTTGAGTTTATAAACATAATCAGGTTTTGCAAAGTCAATGAATCCTGGAGGTTGTGCCACATAAACCTCCTCATTGATAAAACCGTTAAGGAATGCACTTTTCACGTCCATTTGAAATAACTTAAAATCTAGGGCGCATGCATAGGTAAGTAATATTCTAATAGATTGTAATCTAGCTACGGGGGCATAAGTTTCGTCATAATCAATTCCTTCTTGTTGATTATAACCTTGGGCAACTAACCTAGCTTTGTTCCTAGTTACTACTCCGTTCTCATCTAACTTATTCCTATATACCCACTTAGTTCCTATGATGGTCATGTTCATTGGATTTGGGACTAATTCCCAAACATCATTCATCTTAAATTGATTTAGTTCTTCTTGCATAGCCATAACCCAACTTTCATCTTTTAAGGCTTCATTAATGTTCTTAGGTTCTATTGCTGAGAGGAAAAAAAATAAGTTATTTTTATCTTGGGCTTGTGATCTAAGGGTTCTTTGATTAAGGCTTCCTATTATGTTATCTAATGGGTGTGATTTAGATTCTTTAATATTTACTACTTCATTATCTTCTAGGTCTATAATTTCATTATCATTTCCTAAGGGTTTTGTTTTACTAACCTCAATAGCTTCATCTTCAACTAAGTCATCATCTTCCAAAGGTAATGTTTTAGGAGGTGGTGGTGTTTCATCAAATGTTACATTTAATGATTCTTCTACTTTCATGGTGTGTTTGTTAAGTATAATATATGCTTTACTATTTTGTGAATAACCTAGAAATATTCCTTCGTATGATTTTGGGTCGAACTTAGTAAGATAATCCCTAGTGTTTAAATATAGCATTTACTTCCGAATACTCTAAAGTAACTTAAGTTAGGTTTTCTACCTCTTAACAACTCATAGGGAGTTTTTCCTAATATTCTCCTAATTGATACTCCATTAATTATATATGTTGATGTATCTACAGTGTGGCACCAAAATTTTTGTGGGATGGATTGTTCATTTAGCATTGTTCTACTCATTTCTTGAAGTGACCTATTCTTTCTTTCTACTACGCCATTTGATTGGAGAGTACGAGGAGCGGAGAAATTGTGAGATATTCCATTTAAATCAGAATATTTTCCGAATTGTACTTCGTTATCAAATTCCCTACCATGGTCTGTCCTAATGGATACTATGGAACATCCTAATTTATTTTGAAACATTTTACTAAATATTTCAAATTTCTCAAAGGCCTCGGTTTTATCACTTAGAAACCTAGTCCACATGTTTCGTGAATAGTCGTCTACTATTACTAGGGTATAACGGTTTCCTCTGTAGCTCCGCACAGCGGATGGACCAAATAGATCCACATATAATAATTCTAGGCACCTAGTAGTGGATACTATATTCTTAGCTTTGTGGCTTGCATGAGCTTGTTTTCCAATTTTACAAGCATCACAAAAGTGTTTGTCATATCTTAGGTTAGGCAAATTTCTAACTAATTCCTTAGAGGCTAAAGATTGTATTTGTTGCATGTTTGCGTGTCCTAATATCCTATGCCACAAAGTGGAGTTCTCGTCTAAGGTTGCTAGGCATATCCTATCTTCCGGTTTGTTTCCTAGTTTCATAACGTATACACCTCCTTTCCTAATTCCTCTACCTATTACTTTTCCATCCTTAACTATTTCGCTATCTTTCTCGGTATAGGTAACCCTACACTTATTATCGCATATTTGGCCTATACTAAGTAAGTTATATGTTATATTATCTACATGCTCAACATTTTCAATATTAAGTGAGTCTTGAGAAATCGTACCTTTGCCAATGATTTTTCCACGCAAGTCACTACTGAAAATGACATTACCTCCATTATATTCTTTGTATGAAGAGAATAACGTGCGGTTCCCCGTCATATGCCTCGAGCATCCGCTATCCTGGATCCATTCGTCGGGCTCCAAGTCTATTCCTAGGCATATTTCATTGGTCGCTTTAGCTACAAGACATTTTTCGTCTCTTGGCTTTTCAACTTCTTCTTTGTCACTCTCACTCCATGTTCCACTAACGAAGGCGCCTTGATTTTCATAACCCGGTAGCTTTGGACATTCACAAATGAGATGATTTTGACTTCCACATCTAAAGTACTTTCTTTTCACGTAGTTATTGCTTCTATTTCTTTGAAATATTCTTTCATCTCGTGGTTGTCTTGTGAATCTTCCTCGTCTCTTGAAAAATTTCTTGAATTCTCTTACGGCCATTGCATATTCTTCGTCTTCACTTTTGTCACTTGAATCATCATTGTCACTAAGTTCCTTTTTGGCTTTTAGCCCAAGAGATTTGATTTGCTCTTTCTTTTCTTTGACCGTTTCCAAATCTCTTTTTATAATTTCTTCATGGACCTTCAAATTGCCGATAAGCTCATCGAATGATAACCTCATCAAGTTCTTTGATTCTTCAATTGTCGTGACCTTAGCTCGCCATTTTGGATGCAATGCCCTAAGAAATTTCCTAACAGAATTCTTACTAGAAAAAGTCTCATCAAGTGCTTTTAAACTTGTGATAATAGTGTTAAATTTAGCAAAAGCACTATCTATTGATTCCTCTTCCGAAATCGTAAATTGTTCATATTGTTGTACAAGAAGATCTATTTTCTTATCTTTGACTTGACTATTACCTTGGTGAGTGATTAGTAGTGAATCCCAAATTTCTTTGGCGGTTTTACACATAAAAATTCTTTCATATTCTTTGTGTGGTAACACATTATAAACTACCATTTTAGCTTCATTATTTTTTGCTAGTTTCTTTTTCAAATCATCATTTTGTTTTTCAAAAGGTACAATTTCATCCATTTTAGTTTCCGGATTATTTTGAATAGGGGGAAAATCACCAATGGTAATAACATGCCAAAGATCAAGATCTTTAGATTTCATATATGTTTCGAATCTATTTTTCCAATATAAAAATCCATCACTTTCGAATAGTTGTGGTCTTTGTATAGATTGCCCTTCAAAATATTTTTCAGATTCTATAGATCGTTAAAAGTTTTAAAATACAATATATTTTAAAAATCTTGTTTGACGTGGCCTCCGATACCAATTGTGGAAAACTAGAAGGGGGGATTGAATTATTTTACGTCTTTTTAATTTTATAAAAACTTTGTTTCAAAAATGTTGATTCGAGTTTATATGAAATCTACTCTTGTACACTATAAACAAGTATATGAAAACTAAATAGCAAAGTAAGTAAAGTAGTAAACGAGAGATGGAAAGATCGAACCACGAGACAAGAGATTTATAGTGGTTCGGCTACAACGACACCTTCCTTGCCCTACTCCACTCCCCGAGCACCTAACTCGATAGTTTTCTTCACTATGTCAATAAGCTCCCTTATGGCGGAGAAAACCTCACACACCAATTGTCACACCACAACTTCGTCACACCTTTTTCACAACTTCTACACAACTTCTTCACACCTAGTCACTACTTAATCACACCACTACTTCTTCACACCTTACTCCTTAATTACAATACTTCTTCTTCTTCACACCTAAATTGCTTCACAACTTCACTACCTACACACCTTGCTAACCTAACTTCTTATGCTTGCTTCTATCTAATATTCACAACTTATACACAAAATAGATATGTATGTGATGATGCACAAACAACTTGGATGTGGAGGTCACAACAAGTTGTAATACTTCTTATCTTGATAGATTGAAGTATTCTTCNCACCTAAATTGCTTCACAACTTCACTACCTACACACCTTGCTAACCTAACTTCTTATGCTTGCTTCTATCTAATATTCACAACTTATACACAAAATAGATATGTATGTGATGATGCACAAACAACTTGGATGTGGAGGTCACAACAAGTTGTAATACTTCTTATCTTGATAGATTGAAGTATTCTTCTCTTGCACTTGAAAGGTTGAGGCTTGGATCACTTTGAAACAAAGATTTATGTATATATGATCAAAGGATTTTAGAGAATAGAAATGGAGATTTAGATCAGAAAGTTTAGAGTGCAAAAGGTGGAGAAAAATCCAGGAATGGTCCAGTATTTATAGGGAGAAAAATAATGTTTTGGAGTGTGCCGGTCCACTTAATTAAGGGGCCGGTCCCCTTAATAATTAAGGGGGCCGCCTAGTAAATTAAGGGGGCAGCCCCTTCAGAACATTGCACAGATTTGTCTTTTTGGGAGGAAGGTTTTTCTGGACCATTTTTGCCATTTTTGGTTAAAATTTTGAATTCATATATTTCTAATGATTTAAACATATTCTTTTAATTTCAAAAATGATTTTGTAAAATATATAAAATGTTTTGTGACATTTTACAAAAAGTCTAGTGTTTAAGAAAAATGTTCCTTTGATCATATAATGCAATAAACACTTTGTTTATTCATACCTTAAGTGATTTGGATGCAAAGTGAATATTTATCGCTAAATTCTAGTTTACGTCATAATTTTTAGTTCAATGGGTTTACGTTTTGTGATTATCAAAACATAGAGATATCGATGAAGGTTAATAATGTTTTTAGGCATTATTTATATCAACAAAGTAGAACAAGAGCTAAGTTGTGAAGAAGGAGTTATGTGAAGAACTAGAACAAAGTCGTGAAGAAGTAGAGGTATGAAGATCTAGAGGTAAGTCGTGAAGAAGTAGTGGTGTGAAGAAGTTGTGAAGAAGTCGTGTAGTGACTAGTGGTGTGAGATTGGTTCTAGCTATGNGTCTTTTTGGGAGGAAGGTTTTTCTGGACCATTTTTGCCATTTTTGGTTAAAATTTTGAATTCATATATTTCTAATGATTTAAACATATTCTTTTAATTTCAAAAATGATTTTGTAAAATATATAAAATGTTTTGTGACATTTTACAAAAAGTCTAGTGTTTAAGAAAAATGTTCCTTTGATCATATAATGCAATAAACACTTTGTTTATTCATACCTTAAGTGATTTGGATGCAAAGTGAATATTTATCGCTAAATTCTAGTTTACGTCATAATTTTTAGTTCAATGGGTTTACGTTTTGTGATTATCAAAACATAGAGATATCGATGAAGGTTAATAATGTTTTTAGGCATTATTTATATCAACAAAGTAGAACAAGAGCTAAGTTGTGAAGAAGGAGTTATGTGAAGAACTAGAACAAAGTCGTGAAGAAGTAGAGGTATGAAGATCTAGAGGTAAGTCGTGAAGAAGTAGTGGTGTGAAGAAGTTGTGAAGAAGTCGTGTAGTGACTAGTGGTGTGAGATTGGTTCTAGCTATGATTAGGACTCGACATTTAGCTTAGTGTCGTTAATTGGTGTAAGCAAAAGTTGTGTAAAGTTTTCTCCGCCATAAAGGAGTTTGTTGACATAGTGAAGAAAATTCTCGAGTTAGGTGCTCGGGGAGTGGAGTAGGGGGAAGAGGTGCTTCGTAGCCGAACCACTATAAATCTCTTGTCTCGCGGTTCGATCTTTCCATCTCTTACTTATTATCTGATGCAGGTTTTACTGACCAGGTTTTAATATTTATAGTTCCCGTTTTACATATGGTCTACCCTTATTCACTAACGGACAGAGAATCCGGTCGTATGTAGGCTAGTAATGGTAACTCCGAGGTCGTCCCAAGAGCTATGTGGTGCGGACTATGTCTAAGTATAATGTCACTAATTAAATTAAACGAAATGATTGATTGTTTATGATGAAATGAAACTTAAAACAGAAAGCAATTAAAAGTAGACTTGTGAGCAGTAAGAGAGAAGTGTGCTAACCTAATTACTCATCCTATATCGCTTATGGTCATGTTCCCTATTAAACTAATCTCATGCTTTAGGTTGGGCGGACATATATCATTAGGTGCATATGGTCAACTTCCCCAGCCTATCTCACCCGAATCCTGCCAGGAACCACAGGCACTACCCCATGCTAGTAAGCCGACGTACGGTAGACGGGTTTGAGTCATTAAGTGCCACTACATGCTAGACTTATTGATGACGTCAAATTTACCCATAATTTAAGTGTTAATTTCCCCCTAAAATGCTCATCTTTTCTATTTGTATGAAGAATATATACTCTTATTTCTTCCTATTTTGGTTTCAGGGTAAAGATGAGTAAAAGAACGAACATACGCGGAAATGGAAGGACTTTGAAGCAAATATATGGAAATTATGGATTCTGCACTCACTACGGCGTAGAGGTTCATCCACCTACGTCGTAGCAAGACTTTATGAGGTTTACGGCGTAAAGGGACATCAACTTACGCCGTAAGAAAGAATTTATGAAGACTACGGCATAGCCAGTCATACGGCTACGGCGTAATGATCCACTAAAGGGCTCTACGGAGTAAACAACTCTCCAGCTACGACGTAAGCCCCAATTTGAGGTCGAGAGGAACTAACAAGGCCAAGGAAGAAGTTACGGTGTAGCAACCCTAGCAGCTACATCGTAGGAAGACTCTTATCAAGATATTACACCCGTAGCACTTGATCAAGCTACGACGTAACACTTATTTACAAAGGTTACGGCATAGCAATCTTATCAGCTACGCCGTAACAAAGTCGGGCCTATAAATACCAGTCCTAAATCCAAGTTTATTCATTCACTTTTCACCACACAGAAGTTGGGAGAAACTCAGAGAGTAGGAGGAACGAAGTTCTAGCCTCATAGAAGTCATTTCCAAGGGAGGATTCACACACCAATCATAAGTTTATCCGTAACTTTGTTTTGTATTCGATTCATGTTTACTTTTGTATTAACTCAAACTTGTTTTAATGCAATTATGAATATGAGTGGCTAAACACCTCTCATGTTCTAGCCTCATAGAAGTCATATCCAAGGGACGATTCATGTTTACTTTTGTATTAACTCAAACGATTCATGTTTACTATAGTTATGAAATTGTTATTGTTTTGATTTAGTTTTTTACGCATCTATTTTCTATTGTTTGTATACTTTCATGGCGAGGCTTGGGACACTCTAGTTCCCGTAGTGATTAGCATTGGTTGTTCCCTAGAGACTTTTGGAATTAACCTTAGGAAGCAAATCGCTAGGGATGTGATTTGGTGATAGCAATATCACCATACACGTGCGAATTAACCCTAGGACCACCTACTGATGCTAGACACTTAACGGAGTTAGAGGGGTGTAAGATCTGACCATGTCGCATTCGTTAGACTTGTCCATGTTATTAGAGGCACTTAATGACTCTTGCATTTTCGTACCGATGAACCCAAGGCTTTACAATAGTTTTGGATAGGACAAGGTGTAAGATAGACGTAGGTGATTTATCCCTCTGATCCGAAATTGTTGGATCGATATACTCTGACCAAACTAACTATGTAGCTTGTAAGGGTTTAGTAATCTTGGATAAATCCTTAACTACTAACAATGAAACACTGATGTATTTTGTTAAGTATGCGGAATCTACTTCAACAAAGCTAAGAAGAATTAACAAAGAACTTTGATTATATTAAAACCTCTGAACCTGCTTACATACACAGATTCACCAACAACCCTAATAACTCTAATATCGAACTTGCATGTATCTCTAAAATCATATTCGTATCTCTAATGGCAACCTAGGGATCCTTTTATAGGCATAAGGAAAACCCTAGTCGGTTTACAATACTTGAACGACAAGTAAACTAATTCTAAAATAAGAACATTCTCGAATTACATAATAATCCTTAAACGTTTTGCATTATAGTCCTTTATCATAGCAGTCCTTTTGATGAGCAGCACTTTGACTTTCTTCAATAAGCAACACTTTGACTTTCTTTATACGAGCAGTACTTTGATCTGCAGCAGTACTTTGACTTTATAACCAAACAATCCTCCCCTAACTTGAATTCTACTTGCTTGATTTCAAGTTCCTTTGTCTTCCTATTAATCATGCTAAATTACTCTAGCATTTAACATCTTTAACATTCTTCTAGCCTACTAACTAAATTGGGGCCTGATACCGCTCGAATTATACATATTTTACATAGCGTTATTTGTTTGTTTCTATGTGATTTATAAGGACTTTCGATACTTAATTGCATGAAAATATGTTGCAGGTCCTCTAGACAAAGATCTTCACTAGTTAAAGGCAAAATGTGCAAACTCAAGATAAACCTATGATAAAGCCTATTCCAGTCTAAAAGAGCGCCGAGCTTTTATCTCAAGAGCGCCGATTACGGGGATGAGAATAAATCCATATAATCTAAGTCAAGTCAAGCAAAGTATGCCGGTTTTATATGCCAAGCACGCCGACCATCAGCCTCTATTAATGACCCTTTGGGCCCAAGAAAACTCTTGAAAGTCGCCGTTGTTTATCACTAAGTGCGCCGACATTCTATGGGAAGCACGCCGATCTTTTGTTCATCAGCGGCGTACTTCAATACATGGCCAGTCTACCTATGCCTATAAATAGAGCCTCATTCCACCTCATTTTACACACCAACACTCTTCCCAACAACCAACAAAGCTCTGATAACATCCATCTCGGATTCCAATCATTGGGGTGATAGAAATTAAGTCAAAGTTCTAAAAGCGTTGTAATACTGTCTCGATATTAATTGTGGTGATCGCTAGTGACGGTAGCTTCTTCATTACAATAATTCAGAAAGTATGTTGATCATTTCGTACACTATCATCAATGTAAGCATGTGTTAGGAATACGATTTTTGTATAAGAAAGATTCGGTCACCCAAGATACGATTAAGCGTTGTTTAGCTCGTAGTATTTATAATAGTTAGTAAATCGTAGATTAGAAGTAGTTAGTATTCGTGGAGTCGGGTCGGGTCTTTACCCACTGTCAGCCCGATCCACAGCCCAAGTGGCAAAAACTTATGTACATATAAATACCCTCTCCCTCCTTGGAGAGGGTGCACCTCTCATAATCTATTTTCTTTTTTTTGGTTTTCTCTCTAGGTGCCATCTTCTTTCTCTCTCTGCTTTCTCTCTCTAGTTTTCTTCTTTCTTTCTTCCCTCTTGAAACGAACCACACAATTATACCACACGAATTTAATGTTATGTGATATCTTACAATTGGTATCAAGAGCCAAGGTTTCATCTTAGGGCCTTAGATTCACGGATTTGTGGGTGGTTTTGTGGTTGTACTTGGTTAGAATAAGTTTCTATAGAAAACACCTTGGTTTGATCTTTGTGATGTTAAAGAATGTGTTTTGATTGTACTTTCATGCTTAGGAGGGTTGTAGTTACATAGTTTTTGTGTTGGAATAGTTATATCAGTCATTGGATGGATTTGGTGAATGATTTTGTAGTTGTTGCTTTGTGGCGTTTAAGTTTTTTGTGGTAGTTTTTCTTGGTGGCGATTAAGTACAAGCAGCGATTATTTCGTGGCGATTAAGTACAAGTTGACAGCGACTAGTTTTGACTGTTATGTGGCGATTAACCCAAGTGGCGATTACTTTGATTAGTGATTACCTTTCTGGTGTTTAACTTTTGTGGCGATTATCGTCTCTGGCGATTAACTCTTTGTGGAGATTATCTATGTGGCGATTAACTTCTTTGGTGAATATCTCTGTGGCGATTATCTTTGGGTGGCGTTTACTTTTGTGTGGCGATTAATTTTTGTATTGTGATTAAGTTCATGTTGAAAACCACCTCCACCAAGCAATGGACTTGTAAACCACATTGCTTGAATCCATTTCAAACCCCTCCTCCAACCAAGAAACCAACCTACCTCCACCACCATCATCAAATGACCCACTTCCATCCACTCATCACCATACTTGCTCACAATGTGAGCAAATGGTCAAATTAGGTGAGGACATCAAAATATTCCTTCACCAATTTCAAAATGAGACCTGCTTCGCCACATAACACATCCTAGAACGTTTGGATGCCCTTTCCCATCCAAACCAATCCTAGAGCACTTTTGGAGGCCTTTTGCCCCATTTTAGGAAGTGTTGAAAGTTTTCTACTTATAGAAGTAGGATTTTATTTTTATCTTATTTCTTGGTTATTTTTAACTTTTATTTTTATTTTTAGAAGTAGGAGTGTAATTTCATCTCTTGTCTTTTGACCTTTAGAAAGTAAAAATTTTACTTGAAATGATATCTTCTACTACTACCTTATTTTCATTAATGGTTAATCATATATGAGTTGTGATTGTGGTTGATTATATTCTCATAATATGTGGTGAGTACATGCTTTTTTATGTAGGTTCAAAATCCATGTTTCCCATCTTGGCACTCCTATTAGGGGGAGTATTGACCAAGGGGGAGCAAGTGCATTATTCCGCTACGCTACTCTTCTTTTTGTTTCGACAAAAAGGGGGAGAAACATATCTAAACTTAGTAACTTAATTATTTTCATCAATTAAGTAAAACAAGTTTGATATAACATTTTTTTAAGCTTTAACACTAAAATTTGTGAGTTACTTAAAAACAAAGTTCATGTTTTGTCATCAACAAAAAGGGGGAGATTGTTAATACAAATATCGCCTAAAAACGTTATTTATATTTTACGATCTTTGCTAAGTTTTGTTAATGACAAAGTGTAAACTTTTGTTTTTAGTAAAACATGATTTTAGTTTTAAAGTCTTGCATAACTAGATTTTTGCTACATTTACATTTCATATAAAACACAACATTTTCGGGGTGACCTCCCTTAGGGGGAGATTGTTAGGAATACGATTTTTTTACAAGAAAGATTCGGTCACCCCAGATACGATTAAGCGTTGTTTAGCTCGTAGTACTTATAATAATTAGTAAACCGTAGATTAGAAGTAGTTAGTATTCGTGGAGTCGGGTCGGATCTTTACCCACTGTCAGCCCGATCCACAGCCCAAGTGGCAAAAACTTATGTACATAAAAATACCCTCTCCCTCCTTGGAGAGGGTGCACCTCTCATAATCTATTTTCTTTTTTTTGGTTTTCTCTCTAGGTGCCATCTTCTTTCTCTCTCTACTTTCTCCCTCTAGTTTTCTTCTTTCTTTATTCCCTCTTGAAACGAACCACACAATCATACCACACGAATTTAATGTTATGTGATATCTTACAATTGGTATCAAGAGCCAAGGTTTCATCTTAGGGCCTTAGATTCACGGATTTGTGGGTGGTTTTGTGGTTGTACTTGGTTAGAATAAGTTTCTATAGAAAACACCTTGGTTTGATCTTTGTGATGTTAAAGAATGTGTTTTGATTGTACTTTTATGCTTAGGAGGGTTGTAGTTACATAGGTTTTATGTTGGAATAGTCATATCAGTCATTGGTTTGATTTGGTATATGATTTAGTAGTTGTTGCTTCATGGCGTTTAAGTTTTTTGTGGTAGTTTTCTTGGTGGTGATTAAGTACAAGCAGCGATTATTTCGTGGCGATTAAGTACAACTTGACAGCGACTAGTTTGGACTGTTATGTGGCGATTAACCCAAGTGGCGATTACTTTGATTAGCGATTACCTTTCTTGCGTTTAACTTTTGGGGCGATTATCGTCTCTGGCGATTAACTCTTTATGGAGATTATCTCTGTGGCGATTAACTTCTGTGGTGGCGATTAACTTCTGTGGTGACTATCTCTGTGGCGATTATCTTTGGGTGGCGTTTACTTTTGTGTGGCGATTAATTTTTGTATTGTGATTAAGTTCTCTATCACAAGCTTACAATCCATACTTCATCTTTCGGTTTCCTCTGTTGACTTTAGTAAAATCCCAGGAAAGAATCTATTTTTCGGTTTAAGTCACGAGTTGTAAAATCCCGTTTAAGATCACATCATGTCCACCATGACCTCAAAGAATGATAATCAAACCCAATTAATCAATGAACAAAACATGTCAACTGACTCAGATACTTTCATTTCTGACATTCTCAAGCTATACGAAGTGGCCAATGAACAAAAAAGCCTCAATGCCTCATATCTAATGAGTCAGGAAGAGTCGCAAAACAGCTAGGATATCATCTGAGGACTCTGTATTATACCCGCAATCACTACAACAAGTACTTCACAAAACTACTAAGAGCAGCATAGAGTGTTTTTGACTACTTCACTCACACCTCTCGGTACTTTTAAAGGGAACTGGATACAAGATGGGATTCAAATGTGCATTTGAAACAATCTTTGGTCAAGATGTTCAGACTTTCACAGACACCATGATTCTTAACTTAGATCAATTACAACAATAACTTGACCAAGAAGAACCTTCAAAAATTGTATCCATGGCTGCTCTTTGTGTGATTGACAAACAACTCCAAGCGTTCTTTGATTCAAAAGTCACTCTAAAGTATGACCATTACAGTGAGATGACTACAAGGTGCTTTGCTGATCACACTGGAATTGAGGTTGACACGTTCAGAGATACACTCACCCAACTCATGGGTGATGTTAAGGCATTCATTGAGAAAAGAGCACAACACAGACATTTAGATGACGACAAAGTGAAGTGATCTCTAGTAAAAGCATGTGATGGTATTCACGATTCGGCTAAAGCTTTGGATGTTGGGTTAGGTGTCACGATGTGTAAAGGATCAGAGACTGATAAGCTTCACACTACAAGCAGTTCAGTGACTCTGGTCACCCAGGGCATGGATGCTGATTTTAGACCGGTTAATGAACAAATGTCATGTGCTGAGGTACCCTTAATTGTTCAACAAAATGTGCTCTCTAAAGAACGCCAACATACTGATCAAATCAAACTTAATTATGACACAAATTTGTTGTAAAAGACTGATAGCAATACCATGTCTAATTCAACAAGAATGAGTCATAAAGAGGGAGAAAGTGATCAGGATGTTGATCGTGATGGTTTGTTAAGTTCTGTGTTTACGGTTGATGCTTTTAAATCAAATGATATGGTTGATAAAGAAGTTTTTAATGATCTTTTAAAAGGATTTTTATAACTTGAAAAACATTGTATTTCTCTTGAAATCGCAATGCAACAAAAGGAAGAAGGTCTTCAGATTAACCAACCATGTAAAAATCCGGAACTTCCAGATTTCCGTGAATTCTTTATCATTAATGATTTGAAAGCTCAGCTAGAAACAAAGAACTTGACAATCAATAACCTGAAAAAACGTATTACTGAGTTGTGTGATATGTGTAATGAAGTTAAGGCTAAACATGACTGTGATGTTATTGAATTGGAACAAAATGTGGCTAAGTTACTTGTGGAAAATGAGTCTTTGAAAGTGAATTGTAAAAATCATAACGAGACAATCATAAAAATGAGAACTAAGACGTTAGAACAAACAACTTCTTTGATTGCCCAAAATGATGAATTCAAAGCTCATTTTCAGAAAATGGGTTTCACTGTTACAGCATTGAAAAATGAGCTAAGAAAAGCAACTGGGAATAGTGTGAACACTAAGTTTGCAAAACCATCAATCTTGGGGAAACATGTGTTACCATCAAATAGAAACCAATCAGTTGTTAGACAACCGACTGCGTTTAGATCTGAACGCCCAAAACTTTCAAAAACATGGTTTGCCTCCAAAGTTGATGCGGTATAAGGTTTGACAAGACCAGTCACTCCACATTACTTGCCTAAGTCTGATGATTCTAGCTCTGCAAAACCTCAACATGTAGTTACTACTGCTCCCAGCTCCTCTAGGTACAGTTCCAAAACAGTGACGAAACCAAGCATTAAGATTCAAAAGGACTATGATCTAGAAAAGGCAAGAAAAAGGGCTCTACTTCAAAAGGATGGTATCTTAGGCTCTCATCCTTATAGGATGCCTCCTAGTGTATTAAGTAACAATGCTAAGGTTTAATCTAGGGTTTACCGTATGTCACCTACAATGCATGTGAAGCAAAACATACCAAAGACTTCTCCTAAGTGGATACCAACTCCTAAATCTTTGGAGTCTAGGAATACTGGTAAACCTTCCACTATGCATAAGAAGTTGTGTTATCCCAGTACTTGCCATAAGTGGGTTCCAACCGGTAGAATTTTTAAGAACGTCGGACTTAAGTGGTTACCTACCGGAAAGTTGCTCACTAATGACAATACCATGGCTAATAGTGAAACCCCCCAAGAGTTTGGATACTGTTGTCACTAATCCATATACATGAAATCAAGCTTGTGATAATGCAGGAAGTACGTACTCAGGTACAAGAATATCTAACACTGGGCACACAAGAAGGAGCAAAACATGGAGACCAAAGACACAGATATCTCCTTACTTGGGAGATCAGATCTATCTATAAAGATGCACTACAAAGGACTCCTGATTAATGCATATCAGGATTCGGGCTCCTCCAGATTTCATCTCTCTATCCCTCTTCTCGGATTACTTTACATCTGAGGTTTTCTTGTCTTCATAAATGTCTTTTCAATCAATAACATACTCTATATTTGATCATTGATTAAGGGGGAGAAGTGGTTGTTTATCATTTTTTAATGCTTGCTGTGTGTTTACTATATTACCTCTGTTATATTCTTGGCTTGGGTTAGGAGTTTTATATTTGTTTGCATCTTTGGTTGCTAAGTGACTTATGTGGATTAGGTGTGTAGAGGTTCTTATAGCTAAAGGACCAATGTTGCAGTTTTATCATTCTTGTGGCGATTAACTAAGTACAAGGACCATTTTTGCCAATTTGTGAAAGTTGTGTGTGCACCATATAAAGATGTGGCGATTATCTCTAGTTGATCACTTTTTCAAACTCTATCTAATCGCTCTCTCTCTCTCTCTAAAAATCTCACTAAAATCTTTTCGCTACCATTTTCTCTTCTCGGATTGCTCTTTGTACTTTCCTCTAGGTTTGTGCCCATCAACATTGTTATTATTATTTTCCTAGGCGTTATTCTTACTACATGCTTCATGTTTTTGTGGATTAGGTGCCTTTGTCCCTGATTTGAGCTGTGTCATTGGTTAGTATTAATCTTTAAGTTGTTATCCTTTATATCTGGTGATGCCTATGCCCTCCGTTATAATATGTTGTGTTAATTCTTCCCATTTTCTCGATGGCGTTTAGTTTTAGTTGCGAGTAGTATAGATTTCCCTCGTTGGCTTCATTATTGTTGTTATGAGATTGTTTGTGGCCTGTTTTGCGTTTCTGTGAGATCTTATGTTTAGTTTTAAGTCTTGGATTATCATATGGATGTATTGGGAATAATATTTGAACGATTAGTTTTCTGTGTTCTTGGTGGCGTTTAAATAGTTTCTTAGTGGCGTTTAAGTCTTAGGCGATTAAGTCTTAGGCGATTAGTTCCCTTAGTGATGGCGATTAAGTGTCCGTCTTAATGGCGTTTAAGTTTTTGCTTTCCTCTGTGGCGTTTAATTTTTGGTGGCGTTTATCTCTGTTAAGCGTTTAACTTTATGGCATTTAACTTTGTGGCGTTTAACTATGGAGGCGTTTAACTCTGTTAATCGTTTAACTTTGTGGCGTTTAACTTTGTAGCGTTTAACTATGGTGGCGTTTAACTCTGTTAAGCGTTTAACTTTGTGGCGTTTAACTTTGTGGCGTTTAACTATGGTGGCGTTTAACTTTGTTAAGCGTTTAACTTTGTTGGCGATTAACTTTGTTGGCGTTTAATTTTGGTGGCGTTTAAATCTGTTATGCATTTAACTGTATTATTCTCTTGTGTGGTTTGCATCCTTGATGTTTTGTTGCTTGTATTTTGGCTTTCTTGTGCTATCTTGGTTGTGTGTGGTGTGCTTTTCATTCATATGATTTGTTTCACATACTTATTTGTACTAACTAACTTACAATTTATTACACGTATCTTTGGGTAATTGTGACAACTTGCAGTTATAATGTCTGATCCTAATGTTGAAAGCACTCCAGCACATCCAAATGTTCCACCAGTCCGTTCTGATGATGAAATTCTACCTTATAACAAATGGGTGACAATTGGAAAAAGCAACTGTTACATTAAGGCAGACAAACCTCACAAGCATCCAATCTTCAAAGTTGCCCTGGAAATTGTCAAGCAGACTTCATTCTTCCGAGCTTTCACTGCATCTGCTACCATCCCTTCCATCTACATTCAACAATTCTGGAACACAATAAGCTATGACAAAGCCACTGGTAGATTTAGATGTTAGCTGGATGAGCAATGGGTTGATATCACCAAAGAAACCCTGGGGAGTGCGTTGCAGATTCTTCCCACTGGTGACAACGTTGAGTAAACTGCTCCACCTAATCCGACTGACCTTCTAAAATTCATCCAGGATCTGGGATATCCACCCAATGTCAACGTACTCTCAAGAGTCATCACCAATGACATGTACCAACCATAGAGAGCCATCACCACCCTTATCAACCTGTGTCTCACTGGTAAGACTTCTGGATATGAGAGACTTAGAGCTCCGTCTCTACAAATCCTTTGGGGAATCATCAATGGTGAGAACATTGACTTCGTGGAACGCATTTGGGAAGAGTTCTCCCATTCTATTCTCTCCTTTCTTGAAGATAAGGCAAATATGGAGGCGCACAAGGAAAGCAAAAAGAAGTCGAGAAACCTTCTGATTCCTAGCATCCGTTTCACCAAGTTGATCATTGTTCGCCTTCAGAAGACTCTTAGGTTCGCGTCCAGGAGTGATTCACCTCTTCACCTTGCTACAGATGATAATGCTGTGGGATTTCTTAAGTACACTACAAAAGGATCTTCACAAATAATCTTCGGCATGGGAATTCTAGGGAATCTACTCACAAAAGACTTGCTCAAGGCTCCCTACTATGAGGAGTACGTCGAACTGCTAGCTGCAAGTCAAAAGGTCGAGATTGGCAAGACCTCTTCCAAGAAACGCAAAGAAGTGACCCCCTCAGCTGATTCCTCAGAACGCAGCAAGAAAAGTAAGAAAGATAAGAAATCTGATCCAAAGAAGCCCAAAGCCAAAGATACTCTAATAGATGAACCTGAAGCTGTTGACACACTCAATGTTGAAGAAATGATGGTACAACAAGCTGTTCAGGAAAGTCTTGCTAGTACACCAGAGAGTCATCCAGTCAAAGGAGTGAAAATCTATGAGCCTGAGCCCGACTCAAGGAAGTCACCACCACTCATGCATGTAGAAGGTAAGGGAAAAGATATAGCAACCGATGAATTGGCTGCACATACACTTCTGAAAATCTCAACTCCATATCCTAAGTCAACCTCATCACAGTTCATGCTCAAGAGCCGGTCACCAGAACCATCTAAAGCCACTGCAGAAAAGACCGTCTCCACATCTCAAAGCCTTGAACATATGGGAGACTCTAGTGAAACAGACTCTGAAGCTGACATATCACATAAACTGGAAAGCTCAACTATTCACACAGAAGAGGTGTCCAGTGACAAGCCACATCAGGGGTTGGAAGGAACAACAAAGACTCCGTTAGAGACTCTTCACACTGAGTTTGTCTCTAACGTATATCCTGAGGTGCAAGGTAATCTCAAGCTAAAATCTGATGATCAAAAGATTGCAGTTGAACCCGACAGCTCTACGGGAACTCTTGCATCTTACAAGAACTTCAAAACTTACGAAGATCAGTTCTTGGTTGATAAACCATCAGAATCAGAGGCTGACAAGTCAGGAGAAGAACATGAGGAAGCAATCTCTATGGTGGATGTCCCGATTCATCAAGACTCCTCCAACACACCTACCTTGACCATACCTGCATCCTCAGCTGATACTTCTAAACAAGAGTCCCCTCAAGCTATCCCTGCTCCTGTTATCACCTCACAAGCTACCACAACCACAACTACTGCAACACCAAAACCTGCACCCACACTTGAAAGTCTGGCCACTCAAGTTGATGACATCCTACAGATTGCAGCTGACATTGTTATGGACAACACGACCATCAACGAGAAACTGTCAGAACATGATGTGGTGATAAAGAGTGTGAAGGATCTCAAACTTCAACAAACTCTCAAGAATCATGGAGACAGACTGCATAAGCTAGATCAGCTCAACATTGACCGTCTCATCACCGATACTATTAAAGATCAGGTTCAAGAAGCAGTTAGTTATGCTATGGAAGCTCCTCTGAGGTCAAGGTTCAAAGATCTCTCCGCTTTTGATATGAAGGTGATATTACAGGAACGGATGTTTAAGAACAATCAATATAAGGGGCATGAAGCGCATCAAAAGCTGTATGAGGCCCTGGAGGGATCCATTCTTCAAGACAATGCCGAACAACACCATAGAGAAATGGAAAGGGAACGTAAACGAAAGAGAAAGCATCAGAGTCACCCACATCCCCCTATTTCATTTCCACCACCACCTCCACCTCCCGGTTCAGCTGGACCCACAGGGGCCTCGGGACACTCTGGAGGTGCTGTAACTAAGTCTATGCCACCTCCTCCATCCTCATCATCTAAGAAGCAAACCCCTAAGAAATCATCATCTTCATCAAGACAAGCACAACATACAACATATGCTGCCTGGACTACAATTGACACGGGATCTGATGATATGGTCTCTCCAAGTCATGACGATAAGGTTATCAATGAAGAATCCATGGTGTCTCATGCCACAGCATACACAGACGAAGATGAAGATGACGCCTCCACCTCACACATATCACAAAAGGAAGAATGGTGGCAATCAATCTCCAAGTCGGATGATGCTCCTCCTGTTAAGCTCTCCAAAGAAGAGTTGCAAGCATGCATAAGACCAAAGACAGCTAAGCTACCAACAACCGAGCCAACATGGTCCTTGACTCCCTCAGATCAACCAGTCCCCGACAACAACTGGGTCAATGCCATAGCCAACAGCTTTGTTCCTCCAGCTGAAAATTTCTTGCTCTCACAAACAGGAGATATGGGGACATTTATTACCTGGTTCTGCAAGAAGCAAGGAATCAGCAAACTGACTCAGAAAGATCCAGAAGGGTCAGCGTATGACATAGTCAAGGCTTTTCATCCTGATGTAACTCATCTTCAGTTTCAAATGGAAGAATGCCACAGAATGTTCAACGATCTAGTCAACGAAGAAGTTACTCAACACGGCTACAGCAAACCACTGCCGTTGGGTGGGTCTCCAGGGCATGTCACCATTCAGGCTGACTTCTTCTTCGACAAAGATCTTAAATATCTTTGATTTGGAAATAAGCAATGAAAGTATGCCCTGTCAATCACAAAGATGAAAGCGGCTCGCTACTATGACATTGGGTTGGAACAGATGGTACCGGATGCAATGTGGATTGATGAAGAGTGTGAGTATGATCTTCCAGCAGCTTTGGGCATATCACATTGGTGGTTTAAGAAGCAGGAATTCTACGTTGAGAGATTCAAAGCCAAAGGTGACAAGAAGTTTGTTCGTTTGCCTCTTCAGATCATCAGTGTAGTAAGTGTCAAGATTCACTCCATTTATGGATACGACTACCTGAAGTCGATTGTTCTTCGACGTGCGGATATGAGGGACTACGAGATCAGTGAAGGTGACTTTAAGCATCTCCGGGCCAATGACTTTGAAGACCTGTATCTACTGCACATCCAAGGAAAATTGCATCATCTACTACTAAATGAAAAGAAGACACTTGTGTTTGCTGTTCTTCACTGGATGAGGGGTCTAGTCATAAGGAAGCGAGTTGAAGATCTACAGCTTGGGATTGAAAGCTATCAGACACAACTCAACCTCACCAAGCCACAATGGGAGATCGGGAACTTGGAACCATCAGCTGATTTCACAGTCATTGACTCTCCAAGAGCTGTGATGTTCAGAGACAAGTACAGCGTTCCCGTGGTCATGCGACTAGATGAACTACACAAGTACATCGATGGCACTTTGGAAATGGTTGATGAAGCATTGGACTTCCAGGTGAAAGAATATCAAGTCTACTCAAGCAGACCTAGAAGATTGATGCGTGGTTTTGTGACCTTACAACAGGTTTTACCTCTCGAGGGATCTCGAGAGGCTTACAACCCCACCAGGCAGTGTACCTGACCGATGTAGTATAGGATAGTGGCAAGTACGGGGGATTGATCGTTCTCTCACAGGGAATAGTGTTCGTTAGGATAGAAAAGCTAATCTAATAGGTCTAAAGGTGGAAGGAAGATTCTTTTTGTATTTTTATGTTTTATGGAAAGCAAGTAAAATCTCGGTTTTGGAAGAAGGGCGGAATTAGTTGCTAGTCAACTAACCCAAGTTTACTACTTATGCAAATTAAAATAAAATAAATATCTAAACTATTGTGGTTGTGAAAACAATATGGAGAAAGTTGTGTTTACTTAGATTTCATTACTCCCTAACTATCTTTTACCGGTTAATTGATATGTATGTTACTTGTGTGGATGAAGGGTGTATTCCTAATAACTCATGGAGTGGCATACATATCTCTCCAATTCTATGAGCTCTTATCTCGCCCTATGCCATGCACGGCACAACCATAGGGGTTGTAAACAGTGGCTCATGCGTTAAATACTACCTTAATAGCCTAGTATGCCTTGGCTACATGTTTCCCAAGACGTTCAAGCACGTTACCATAAAGGAGGTTGGCCAGTTTTCTTGAGCCTAACATTGATGGAACAATCATCCCAACAAACAACAACACACACCAATTAACCAATAATTAATAGTTAGGTTTCATTAGATCTAAGCAAACACTAGAGAATTTAGCTACACATGTTAATTAAAAGACAAGCAAAAGAGATAATCAACCAACACATAGACATATTGATTGAATTAAAGTGAAGACTTATCTTTAATTAAGCATGAGGGTTCCAAGGGTTGGAAACCCTAAAAAGTACAGAAAATTCGTCTTTAGGGTTTGCCCTAAAAGTTCTCCACAAAGTTCCACACTAATGAATGAAAATTAGAAAACTATATATAGATTTTACACTCTGACGGCGTCAGGTTATAAGGGCTGACGCCGTCAGCTCGCCGCCATTAGGTTTCTCGGATGGCCTAGATCCACTTCTGACGCCGTCACCTTATAAATCCTTCTGGGCCGTCACTCTTTAACTTTACTCCTGACGGCCTACTTTTCCTAACACCTGACGGCGTCAGGTGTTAATTCCAAAATTTCCTCTGGCCCGTCATTTGAAAATTGGATTCCACTCTTTTGTCAAGGCTTTCTGACGGCGTCACCTTGTGACTTCTGACGCCGTCAGGTTGTAAATCTTCATCTTTTGAGACTTTGTCGTTTTCTTCACTTTTATGCTCCAAAAACGTCCGAATATGCATGTTTTCCAGAATTCCTCTCAAAAGTACCTAAAATGACAAAAGGAACGATTTAGGGCAATATTTGATCACATTTATACGAATTAGGGCTTAAATGACCCCCTAAAAGCGTAACACTTTTCGTCTCATCAAATACCCTTACACTTGAGATTTGCTTGTCCTCAAGCAAATGAGCTTTTATTCCAATCAAAATATGAGTTAGGGGTCATTTAACACGAATATAAAAGTAATTACAACAAATAGTTATTCGACCCTAATCATAATAAGCACGGAAATCATACACTAGCACCACACAAATAGTGTTTGGATTCTCACATCTCTCAAATGTCATAAAGTTTAAATCTCATAAATGGAAATGGAAAATAACACTCACTACCTGTCATAGCAAATAGATTACCATAGGCTTGGGAAAGGATCAATTACTCCTCCACTAGGCGTAAGCACCTAAGATAAACTATCAAAGAGGTCTTTCCAAAGGGTTGTAACGTAAGGTGTATGGATATGATAACACGGTTTGGTTGGAATAAGGGGTATTTAGTGGTGGCAAGCTAATTATCATGATCAAATACATGCACTCTACATCGTTGCTTAAGTCAAGACTCGACTCAATCTTAGTCTAAAAATGAAATAAAAAAAACTAAAAAGGAACATAAAAGGAAACGGGATGGTAGTCCGTAAGTTTTTCTTCTTTCTTTTTCATATTTTTTTGTATTTTTCTTGATTTTTCGATTTTTTTTTTCATACACTCTTGCCCTACCATCCAAAATAATACATCATAGGAGATTTGCATTCCCCTTACACTTGAATCTTTACATAACTTTACAATCACTATTCTAATGACTCGAATTAAGATAATCGAAAAACTTGGAGTACTTTTAAAATGTTTAGCACGTATGGGGGTAATAATTTTGCTCTTCCCCATTACTCCATTACACTAGTACTTTTACCCATGAGTCCCAATCGTCCCAAAACAATATGTACAAGGATATGACTTAACTTAGCAACCATGTAATTGACCGGATAATTAACAAAGGGTTTAACACAAATGTTGTCACAATAATGCACCAAAGGTGGGTGCATACAAGGTAGGCTAAGGAGATTTGGGTGTACATTTAGTGGGGTGTAAACAAATTCTCACTTTGAGTAAGATGCTCAAAGGTCGAAACGAAAGGATAGGCTCGGAGGGGTGTACTAGGGGTATCGTGTACCAAAAATGGATACAACGCAAAGGGTGTAGGAAAATTACTTGACCAATGAAGTCAATGTAATTATAACAAATATACGGGTGTAAAACAATGGGTTAATCCTAATGCCTCTTATCATGTAGTAAATCTTAACTACACGAATGTAGTCTCACTTGTGGATTTGAGATGGTCCTAACGCAAGTTCTAGAATCTAAATGCTACCGGTACACACATCATAGCACCAAAGATGGATGCTTTTCCTACCAATTCTAGGGGCAAACCTCACATATTTGGGGAGGAAAATTTTTTTAGTGGTACGGTTTTGTGCTAGTCATACAATTT
>LBNU01015439.1:6269-16965 GCA_014162995.1 Artemisia annua
GTAAAGCTTTTAAAAGAAAATGAACTAAATAATAAGAAATTACACTAAGTTAAGAAGATTTTAAGAAAATTCGGCGGAGTAACGTTTAGAAAAGAACTAAAAGACCTTCACTCGATAACTCGATGAAGTGAATAAAAGCCAAGACCGGCTTATAAAAGAAATAAGAAATGAAAAGTAAGAGAGCTAAACTCGACTCAAAAGAAAAGAGAAAATGAAACTTGCAAAGATAAAATGACCCAAACTCGCTAACTATTAGACCAAACTCACAAAACTATGATACCAACTCGCTAAGACAAAAGAAACATACAATACTCGCAATATTTTGAAAGATGATACTCACGTAAAAAAAAACGGTTTTAAACTCGCTAAAAGGATGACATACTCGCTAAGTTTAGATGGTCATACTCGCAAGGAAGGTGTGCCAAGATCATACTCGCACACATGTTTTGCTTACTCGCAATTTTTCTGAATCAATACTCGCTAAGAATTGAAAGATGATACTCACTATCTACTTGACATCATACTCGCTAACTATTAAAATGAACCATACTCACAACTTAAACAAATGATACTCGCAAGGTTTGGTGTAGCATACTCGCTATGGACTAGATATCATACTCGCTATGTAGAAAAAGGTCATACTCGCAAAAGACACAACACCATACTCGCTAGATTTTGACTCCCATACTTGCAAACAAATTTTTTATACTCGCTAATACCTAAAAAATAACAACTCACAAATTTTTAAACCAAAATGATTAGAACTTTTTGTACGTGAACAAATGATTCAAGACTAATAGAAACTAATAAAACTTAATGAAAAGCAAGATTTTAAAAACTAAATAAGCTTTTATAAGCTAAATAAGCCACGACTTAGTTACAAGCCCTAGCTTATTTTATGTATTATTCGACTAAAAATAAAAACCATGCAAAGTTGATAAGAAAACTTATAAGCTTAAAGGAAAGATTAAGATTAAAACTTGTAAAGATTAAACAAGAAAGATTAAAGATGAAGACAATAAGCTTGAAAGAAAGTTTAAGACATGAAAAACTAAAAATGCATTAATATAAAACTTACACTAATAAAAACTTAAAAAAAATGAAGACTAGCTTCATATGGAAGCTAAGGGTGNGGGAGTTTAAGTTTTTCTTTGTATACACTTTGCCCCCTAGACTTTTACATCTCATGAAAACATAACATAAACTTCTATTACACACTACTATGACTTCTAAAAATTAAACTTAGGTCCTTGTAACTTGAGGTAGCGTGTTGACGTGTTCTCTAAAAGTCTTCAACGATGTAAAAGTGATCACTTGCTCGAATTTGGGAAGCTTATTTGTGATAATCATCTTTGATCTTCGGTTAAGTGTCTCTTTCATATTCATGAGCCTTTAAGAAATAAAAACGTCATCACGGGCTTTTCTTAAGTATATTTCATCATTGGCTTGACTTTAAGACTCTCTTTCACATCTCGTGCTCGTTTTAGGCTTTTTGGTTGATTATGATGTCATTTATGCAATATCCTTTCCTGCACGATCACAAACACAAAAACACGATATCTTTGGCGTTTAACGTTAGTTTTTGGTCTTATAAGGTCTGAAAATGGTGAATAAAAGGTATGTGAATAAGCACATACCATGTGACTATTGTAAAGCCTATAGTCACATGATCGTGCTTCAATTAAATGTGACTATACGCAATTAGGATTTGGCAAGCAAACACGCACTAAACTTTAGACACACATATTAACTTACGTGACCATATGTGTCGAATTTTCGTTACACTTAATCATGTTTGTATGGTTTAGTGTGACCATATATGACATTTGGTCACACTCTTCAAGTTTGTGACATATATTTGTCACTCTTAAATGCATTTCGTGACTAACGCTTCAAACTGAATTTTATTTGTCACACATTTCAAATTCATATGTGGCTAAATATTCAGCAAAGAATAGCAGTCACGTTTATATAATGTGTGACAAACTTGACTATATAATTTAGCCACATACACAAGTACTTCGTGTGACCATATATCTTTTTTGGTCACACTGCTCAATTGTGTGACATATATTTGTCACATATGTATATCTATAGTGTGACTAATGTTTCGAGCTGATTTGTATCGGTCACACATCCCGAATTAAAAGTGACTAAAATGTCAAAAAAATATTTACCAGTTACCCTCTAGTCACATATATACACAAATGTGTGACATTTATTTTACGAAATGGTCACACAAGTCGGATCAAGTGTGGCTGTTTATTTAACGTTGGTACATTTAGTCACGTAAAAATGTCACCGTGTGACCGTTCAAAAACGACCATGTGTGACGAAAGGTCATTTTTGAAATAGTGTCATCGTTCAAGGAATCATTGTTGATAACCTCATAATAGTTCCTAACTCTTGTAATCATCATTACAACTTTGTAAGACTCTTCAATTATGTTTTCAAGTGATATAATTTCTGTGATTATTTCTTTGTTTGCCATGAGCGGCTAAGTGCTTTGTGCACTTGCGTAGATGATGTTTGTTGCATGAAATGTGATTGAGTATGATTATATGGTTCTAAACTAATGAAGGATTACTACTAAGACCGAATTATGCTTTCAAAGTTTTCATAAACAAAAGAGTTATCAAGTTAGATTGATTAGTAATGGTGTAATAGGCCGAAAGAGACATTGTTATTTAATCAATTGTAGAACCTTTGTCTATGAAGGATTTACCTTATGTATTGACCATTTCTTAAGTAACTTGGTTTAATTTGGAAAACTTATAAAGGATAATTGTCAATTGCTTGTGAAACGAAAGCGAATCAAGTATTTGAGTTGTGTTAATTTTACTTGGTCAAATCCTTATGTTGTTTTTGTCATCTTAAAATCTTTACGAGGATTTACAGTGTTAAAAGCAATGGAGATTAGTACACCCACTAATCAAATTAGACACCATCTAATTTAGTGATCATTGTCAATTTGAACCATATGTCATAATCATTATCATGTGTAATGTGCAAACTAGTCTAGGCAAGTGTAGTTTTTAATATATTGAATTTACATCATCATCATTATTTGCTTGCTTAAGAATCCATTCTTAGTTCTAGATTATAATCAAAACTTGCGGTTCAAAAAGAAAAAACAAATCCTAGTGAACGACCTCGGCTTACCGTTTCATCTTATACTACATACGGACGAGTATACTTGCTCGTATGTGTTTCGTTTGAATCATTGGTAGATCGTGTTATAAATTTAAAACTTGTACTCCACGAGCACATCAAGTTTTTGGTGCCGCTGCAGGGGATTTGATCTCGTTTTCGTGAGTTTTTGTTGGTAATTTTGTTGCTTTGTTGGTGTTTTTAAGCGTGTTCCTTTAAAAAATTCGTCCAGGAAATCGTGGTTCAAAGTTGAACCAAGAGGTTCAAACCAAAAATCATTCTCGTAGTTCATTGAACCTACAGGTTCAAACATGAACCTGACAGGTTCAAACTCTCGTTAAAAAAAACACACTCCCAACCGACCGGTTCAGAATCCCAACCGCCCGGTTCGAACTACAAAATCGTCTCGGTAAATTTGTGCACACCCTGAACCGCCCGGTTCAGAATCCCAACCGCTCGATTCAGCCCTCTTTTTATCTCGGTAAAATTTTTACATGATCCAACCGTCCGGTTCATCCCCGAACCGGGTTTCGCTGTCACTTAAAAAAATTTATTTTTTTCTTCGGTCCAACCGACCGGTTCAGTTTCGAACCGGCTTTTACTGTTACTAAAAAAAATCTTTTAAATTTGTCTTTTCTTTTCCTTTTTGTCTAGTCCTTTTTCGCAAACCACAAGGTCCAAAACCGTATAAAACCGGTTATAAACCATAAGTTTTATAAAAAAAAAACACAAAAATATTTTAATTTTGTTTTTCTTTCTTTTTACTTTAAATTTTTTAGTTTGTTAACTTTTATTTATTTTCCTTATGCATGACCACTCGTTCTACGAACGAAGAATAGCATAAACCTTTGTCTAATCCAGAAAGTTTGGTTCGCAAAAGCAGAACCCCATTTGTTTATAATTGGTTTAATAATCTTTCCGAAGTTCATCCAATCATTGATCTTTTTCAAGAAATACCATTTCCAATGGCTGATGATCGACCCATGTGGACTAATAGGGTTGTAGCTCCTACACCCACCGCCGCAATTGTTCCCGTTAATCTTGGAGAGAATTTTATTATCAAAGGTCATCATCTTCCGATGATTAAAGACCACCAATTTGATGGTAGAGTTAGATCCGATCGACACAAGCACATGGCCGATTTTCTTGAAATTTGTGGCATGTTTCGTTACACGGGTACCGAAGCAGATGCAATTAAACTCAAACTCTTTCCATCGTCTCTCACCGGAGAAGCGAAGGTTTGGTATAACGAATTAAGTCCCGGAGTGATTACAACATGGAATCAAATGAGAGAAGCCTTTGTTGGACGTTTCTTTCCACCCGCTATGTTTGATCGTCTCCTGGGTGAAATTCGTAGTTTTACTCAAAAGGAGGGAGAAAATCTTGTCGAAGCTTGGCATCGAATGAAAAACATGCTCCGAAGTTGTCATGGGCATGGTTTGTCTCGTGGTAATATCATTCAAATCTTTTACCATGGTCTCGATGACAGAACTCAAGGTATCCTTGATGCCGGAGGCATTTTTCTTTATAAGACCCCTAACGAAGATTATAACTTACTAGAAGACCGTGTTCTTCTAAAACTCGATTGGTCTAAAGATGCCAAAAACAAACCTCAATGAAAAAACCGTTGCGTTCGCCAAAGGAACGAATGAAAATTCCAAAATCATGGATATGATGAAAGATCTCACAACCAAAATCGATTCCAAATTCCAAAGTATTCAAAAAGAAATCAAAGAAATTCGTGATGGATGTCATCATTGTGGTGGAAACCATTCTTCATCCGAATGCGATGACAAACCCATGGAAAATCCCGAAGCCGAAGCAACGAAGCCAAAGCAAAATACGCTTATGGAGGATATCGAGGAGGTGGATATCATGGATACTACTACGGTAGAAATTCTAGAGATTGGCAAGATCGTCCACCAAGGGATGATAATCGTGGTTCACAACCTCGTGATGATAACCGTCCATCATAACAATTACCAGAAAACAAGAAGGAAGAATCCAATTTTGAAAAAACCATGCGTGAATTTGTTAATGCTCAAAGGCAAACAAATGAATTTATCAAAAATCAATTCTTCGCTCTCAAAACCAAACTTGAGCAAGGACAAAAGAATCATCAAGCGTCTATTCAAGACCTTGAAACCAAATTTGGCCGTCTTTCCGATCAATTCGCGGCTAGACAACCAGGTACCTTGCCTTGCAATACCCAATCCAACCGAAAACCATCATCATCTGGATCTTATCGTCCACCTCAAACAAGAAACGAGCAAGTAAATGCTGTTTTCACACGTATTGGTCGCTCATATGACCCACCGCCCAGCCTGAATCAAACCACTACCATCATCCATGATGATAGTGAAGATGAAGCAGAGGAGGAAACTAAGAAGAACGAACAAAATTCTACTCCGGTTGTTCAACCAACACCTCTGCTCAAAGACTATAAACCAAGGATTCCATATCCTCAACGTTTGAGGAAAGAAAAAATGGACGAACAATATGGCAAGTTCATAGATTTAATCAAAGAAGTTAGGATCAACGTTCCTCTTGTTGATGTCCAAACTGGAATGCCCAATTATGGGAAATTTTTGAAAGAACTTGTGAGCAACAAAAGCAAGATGGAAAACATTTCCGCTACCTTCTTAAATGAAGATTGCTCAGCCATAGTTGAAAACAAACTACCGAAGAAACTCGGTGATCCTGGAAGTTTTCTCATCCCGTGTACTTTGGGAAATTCAATCACTTGTGATGCTTTAGCCGATCTAGGTGCAAGTATCAATCTTATGCCATACTCATTGTATGCGAAACTTTCAGTCGATACGTTGAACCAACAAGAATGAGTATTCGTTTAGCAAATCATACTATCCAATATCCGGTTGGAGTAGCTGAAAATATGCTTGTTCAAGTTGGTCAATTCATTTTTCCCGTTGATGCAAGTATGCTTGTGATGCTTTAGCCGATCTAGGTGCAAGTATCAATCTTATGCCATACTCGTTGTATGCGAAACTTTCAGTCGATACGTTGAAACCAACAAGAATGAGTATTCGTTTAGCAAATCATACTATCCAATATCCGGTTGGAGTAGCTGAAAATATGCTTGTTCAAGTTGGTCAATTCATTTTTCCCGTTGATTTTGAGATCCTCGAAATGGAGGAAGATAGCAAAGTTCCATTGATTTTAGGAAGACCTTTTCTAAATAGCGCTGATGCTATCATTCGAGTTAAAAACAAAGAACTCAATCTTGGAGTTGGTGATGAAAGAATTTCTTTTCAAATCAACCAAGCAATGAAATACTCACATGCAAATGATGATACTTGTTATAGCATTGATGTTGTCGATGAAATAACGGAGGAAACATTTGACGAGTTGCTTGATGAAAGAATTCTGACTCATAGAACATCTGGACAAATAAGCGATGACGATCTCGATCGAGAATTCGCTGAATTTATGCAAATAAGTACTGAAGAAGTTCCAGAGGATTAAACAACCAACTTTGAGGAGTTAGAATTCAGTGATGATATGAGAATCAAAACTTCGATTGAAGATCCACCGTTGGATCTCGTTTTGAAACCTCTTCCCGATCATCTGGAATATGCATTCTTGGAGGAAAAATCTCTTCTTCCAGTAGTCATATCTTCGAAGCTCAAACCCGATAAAAAAGAACGTCTTATTTCAGTGCTCAAAAATCATAAAGAAGCTTTCCCTTGGAAAACTTCTGATATTCGTGGAATAAGCCCGAACTTTTGCAAAAACAAAATCAATTGTGAAAACGATTCCAAACCCGTTGTTCAAAGACAACGAAGACTTAACCCGAATATGAAGGAAGTTGTGAAAAAAGAAATTATCAAACTTCTCGATGCCAGTATAATCTACCCCATCGAGGATAGTTCATAGGTGAGTCCTGTTCACTGTGTTCCTAAGAAAGGAGGAACAACCGTCGTAACTAACGAACATAATGAACTTGTTCCTACAAGAACAATAACTGGTTGGCGTGTATGTATCGATTATCGCAAATTGAATGATGCCACCAAGAAAGATCATTTTCCATTACCGTTCATGGATCAAATGTTAGAAAGACTTGCGGGGAACAAATTCTTTTGTTTTCTCGATAGTTTTTCCGGCTACTTCCAAATTCCTATTGATCCGGCTGATCAAGAAAAGACTACATTCACGTGTCCTTTTGGCGCGTATGCGTATCGGCGTATATCTTTTGGTCTTTGTAATGCACCTGCAACATTTGAAAGGTGTATGGTTGCTATTTTTCAAGATATGCTTGAAAAATCCATGGAATTTTTCATGGATGATTTCTCGGTATTTGGAGACTCGTTTGAATCTTGTCTTTCAAATCTTGATAAAATGCTTGCAAGATGCAAATCAGCCCATCTCGTGCTAAACTGGGAAAAATGTCATTTTATGGTGACAGAAGGCATTGTACTTGGTCATAAGATTTCAAGTAAAGGGATCGAAGTGGACAAGGCAAAAATAAATGCCATTGCCAGATTACCACCCCCAACTATCGTCAAAGGCGTTAGGAGTTTCTTGGGGCATGCGGGATTTTACCGCAGATTCATCAAAGATTTTTCGAAAATATCTCGTCCTATGACGAAACTTCTTGAGAAAGACTCAGTCTTTGAATTCAATGAAGAGTGCATCAAGGCATTCGAAATGCTAAAAAATAAGTTAAGAAATGCACCAATTATGGTTTCACCGAATTGGTCGCTACCGTTTGAACTTATGTGTGACGCAAGTGATTTTGCCGTTGGAGCAGTTTTAGGACAACGCGATAGAAAACATTTTCGTCCTATTTATTTTGCTAGAAAAACCTTGAACGGCACACAACAAAACTACACGGTCACTGAAAAACAACTTTTGGCTGTAGTTTTTGCATTTGATAAATTTCGTTCTTATCTTGTTTTGTCAAAAACAATTGTATTCACTGATCATTCAGCTCTTAAATATCTGTTTACCAAACAAGATGCCAAATCACATCTTATACGTTGGATTTTATTGCTTCAAGAATTTGACATTGAAATCCAAACTAAGAAAGGCGCGGAAAATGTTGCAGCGGATCATTTGTCTCGATTAGAAAATCCTAATCCAGATGAATTCGGAGAAGATGAAATCGATGATAATTTTTCGGACGAAACACTTATGGGAATCGAAAGTGAAGAAGTTCCATGGTTTGCAGATTTTGCAAATTATTTAGTCGGAGGAGTGTTACAAAAAGGTCTAACTCACTCAGCGTATTAAATTTTTCGCGGACCTTTAACACTATTTCTGGGATGAACTATATCTATTTAAAATGTGTCCCGATGGGATAATAAGAAGATGCGTATACGGTTCGGAAACTCGAAAAATTCTCGATGAATGTCATCACGGTCCAACTGGAGGACATTATGGTCCGTCCAGAACCGCGAAAAGAGTTTTTGATGCGTGATTTTATTGGCCGACAATTTTTAAAGAAGCTCATACGCTCGTACAAAATTGCGATGCATGCCAGAAATCTGGTAGTCTTTCTCGTAGAGATGAGATGCCACAAAAAAGCATCCAAGTCTCTGAAATTTTTGATATATGGGGAATTGACTTCATCGGTCCTTTTTCTAAATCTCATAAATTCGAATACATACTCGTTGCAATTGACTATGTTTCTAAATAGGCCGAAGCTGAAGCTTTACCCACAAACGATGCACGAGTAGTTGTAAATTTTCTGAAAAAGCTTTTCTCCAAATTCGGAATTCCAAAAGCTTTAATAAGTGACAGAGGAACTCACTTCTGTAACCATCAAATGGAGAAAGCTATGAAACGATATGGAGTTCATCATCGTTTTGCCACAGCCTACCACCCTCAAACCAGTGGTCAAGTCGAAAATACTAATCGAGCTTTAAAGAGAATACATGAAAAAACGATTAAGGATAATCCTTCCATTTGATCAAGGAAACTTGATGACGCTCTATGGGCATTTAGAACGGCATATAAAACTCTAATTGGCACAAATCCGTATAGACTCGTATATGGAAAAACTTGTCATTTTCCGTTTGAAATTGAACACCGAGCCTACTGGGCATTGAGGCAATGTAATCCTGATCTCAAGATTGCTGGAGAAAAACGATTCTTGCAGTTGCATGAACTCGATGAGTTANAAAACGATTAAGGATAATCCTTCCATTTGATCAAGGAAACTTGATGACGCTCTATGGGCATTTAGAACGGCATATAAAACTCTAATTGGCACAAATCCGTATAGACTCGTATATGGAAAAACTTGTCATTTTCCGTTTGAAATTGAACACCGAGCCTACTGGGCATTGAGGCAATGTAATCCTGATCTCAAGATTGCTGGAGAAAAACGATTCTTGCAGTTGCATGAACTCGATGAGTTAAGACTCCAAGCATATGAGAATTCAAAATTGTACAAAGCTCGAACAAAAGCGTACCATGATAAGAAACTCTGAATCCAGAAAGAATTCAAAGCCGGAGACAAAGTTCTTTTGTTCAATTCTAAGTACAAATTTAAAGCTCCAAAGCTTCGAACCAAATGGTATGGTCCATTCGTTGTTAAACATAGTTTTCCATTCGGATACGTCGAATTATATGATAAAAACGGTGGAAGTTTCATTGTTAATGGCCACCGTATCAAGATTTATCTTGATGAGGAGCAAATGAATGAAATATCAAGTGAGGAAATCCCACTTGAATTGCTCGACAAAAAGAAATATACCGCTATTCCATTCATGGCACCTTTTCTAGCGGATTACAAAAAAGTCATACCATGGGCTTTAGAGAAAGGATATAGTTGGGATGTTCTCCCAAGAACTTATAATACCGCGAAGCTCCATGTTATTGATACAACTGGGGAAGGAATAGTGAAGGGAAATGTGGTATATATTCCCAAAAAGTTGAGAAAGAAATCTAAATCACGAAAGTGAGGAGGATTGAGTCAGGCTGATGACTCGTTTATAAATTAAGCGCTTCTCAGGAGGCAACCCGTGTGTTTTAATTGTTTTTTTATTTTAATGCCCCGATAGTTTACCATAAGTGTGGGGGCGTTGCATCATAAATAATAAAAAATCCAAAATATATATATTAGCTAGACTAATCGGTTAATTAAACTTCTATATGGACCCATTTGTTAGCACTTAATTTTAGTGCTAGATACCATTAGTACACCCTCAAATCATCCAAAAATACAAAAATATTTTACGCCTTTTTAGCCTTAACCTTACTTATAGTCAAGTCGTAGTTGGTTACTAGCTATTTGAAAAGAAGGTTGTTATGAGAAGTATAATCCTTGAAGTTTGAAGAAGTTGCCAACTCTATGATAATCTCATAGAGTATCTATTGTAAGTGTGATCGATGGTCGAAATTATGTGATCAATTGAAAAAAAAAATCATTGAATGTTGAGATGACAAGAATAGCCAGTGAGCTATGTTATGTTTTATCGATCGATCAAGGAAGAAAGTTCTCAAGTTCATGTGAAGGAAGTTGATATAGCTAGTAGCAAGTGCTTTGTAGACTTTGACTATTTGTAAAGTTTCTTTTACACCT
>LBNU01015440.1:6884-17376 GCA_014162995.1 Artemisia annua
CACTATACTACATCGGTCAGGTACACTGCTTGGTGGGGATTGCAAGCTTCTCAAGATCCCTTGAGAAGTAAAACCTTTTTGCGAGGGGTGCAATCTCACGCATCAAAGTTTTTGGCGCCGCTGCCAGGGAATAGTTATTGTTTAGGTTGAATTTTTATTTTATTAGGTCTACTCGCTAGATTCCTTTCTAGTGAGATTTTTATTTTTATTTTTCTAGGTTTCTCTTTAGTCTATCTTATTCTTTGTGCCGTTGTTCATAATACTTCTTCATGAGTAATATTGATCGTTTGATCCCTGTATTCGTGTTTTCCGCCGTAGGAATTTTCAGTTGCCCAACCTGCCCCCTATTGTCGAAAACGAAAACCCACCAAACCTATCACCCGATCATCACTTTGACAACCATTCCGATATGGACAAATCTGACCATGACACCGACCATGAACATGGCCCTTTTTACTATTCGTCAGATTCCGATGAGGACCTAGGGAATGGGGAAGTAGTAGATGACCCTGAAGGAGAGGAAAGAGCTAACCCTCTAAATTATGTTGACCCTAGAACAAAGATTGAGAAGGATAGTTTGTTTAACATGCAATTCCATTGCAAAATTGGATTTAGAAGCTTTGACGCCTACCTTAACTCATCTTTGCCAATGAACATAATTTTGCGTGCTGAATACAATAAAATCATGGTAAATGAGTTAGAGTATCAAGGAGATAATATTGTTGTTAGGGCTATGACGTTGCATGTGTTTGTGGGCTTTACCTATCAATCAGACTTTATGGTTATGGAAGATCTAAGAGAGTTTATTGATAGTAACTTGACCCAAGTTGTATTCAGAAAGCCCTTCAAAAGGTTAACCAACTTAGATGAAAAACTAATGGAAGGGTTAATTACATTCTCAGATGGGGATGAGGATTTTGTTTATCAAATGCCCCGTGCACACCCTAGATATAAAAACTTTTCTATTGAGAAATGTAATAGGTTCCCCCCTTATGGTATATTGAGTGAGAACGATATTAGAAAAGGACTTAAGTACCCCCATGAAAAGAATAAGAGGTATTATCTTGGATGTTTAGAGCTTAATGATTATAAGAAGGATGAGGCGACAATTAGGTGGCTCACACTCGGGTACGTGAGCATTAGTGACACTAGATGAGAGCCCGACTTTGAGTCTAGCTACAAGACTCGTTAATAAAGAAAAGCGCTTCTTGGGAGGCAACCAAAGCTTTGTGTGTTTGTTTGTTTATTTGTTTGATTTTATTTGCTTCTGTATGTATGTTTTAATTTTTATTGTTATTGATTCATGCTTCAAAATAACTTGTGAAAATGCTTTATTTTGTTTTTAACTTCGTCTTAACTACATATAAAGGTATTTTGCAAAAGATAAGTGTAAGGGAAATCTAAATCGGTTTATAAGAACGAATGAACATGAATCATAACAATGTAAATTAACATACATATTAGTATTTGTTTGAGTCAAATGCTTGTATCGAGTCATAATGAATTTTTGCAGGAATTCCAGGAAGTAAGCTCTAGTTTTTCCAGAATTTTTCCGGAAACTTAACATGAGAATTCTGTCAGATCATTTCTGACGGCGTCAGGCATTACAACCTGACGGCGTCAGGCAATAATTTTCTGCAATTTTTGAAAGTTTTGTTTTTCTTCCGGAAATAAAAAGTTTTTGTTAATTCTCTAACTTATAATCTCCAGGAATTCTGCAAAAATATTCATTCCACAAGCATTATATCCTATTATAGATTATACCGCCGATTTTATGCGAGGTTGGCCTTTTTTTTTTTTTCAGGTTAACAGGTTATTTTGGACAAGAAGATGATTTATATTTTGGAAGGGAAGCTTTGAGCGTTCATCTTTCTTGGAAGAAGATCTAACCATGTTACCTCACTATCCACATCAAACGAATCAGGGGAGTATTTGATTTCATTCTTTCATTTTATTTACTTTTACATCTTCTATTTGAACATTGGGGACAATGTTCGGTTTAAGTGTAAGGGGGGTAAATGAAGGCACCTTAGAGAATACAATTGCGCTTGATTTTTGTTTGTTTGATAGTAAATTTGTAATAAAACCGAGAGAAATATTTGTTAGGGTAATTTTAGCGCCAATTTAAAATTTTTTACAACATTTAGAAGTGAGACTTTGGTCTTAATGAGCGTCTCATGGATAGGAAATTATATGACTAGCACAAAACCGTACCACTAAAAAATTTTCCACCCCAAATATGTGAGGTTCACCCCTAGAATTGGTAGGAAAAGCATCCATCTTTGATGCTATGATGTGTGTACCGGTAGCACTTAGATTCTAGAACTTGCGTTAGGACCATCTCAAATCCACAAGTGAGACTACATTCGTGTAGTTAGATCTACTACATGATAAGAGGCATTAGGATTAACCCTTTGTTTTTACACCCGTGTTTTTGTTATAATTACATTGGCTACATTGGTCAAGTAATTCTCCCACACCCTTTGCGTTGTACCCATTTTTGGTACACGATACCCCTAGTACACCCCTCCGAGCCTATCTTTTCGTTTCTAACTTTAAGCATTTTACTTAAAGGAAGAATTTGTTACACCCCACTTAAATGTACACCCAAATCGCCTTAGCCTACCTTGTATGCACTCACCTTTAGTGCATTATTGTGACAACATTTGTTAAACCCTTAGTTAATTATCTAATTGATTACATGGTTGCTAAGTCGAGTCATATCCTTGTACATATTGTTTTGGGACGATTGGGACTCATGGGTAAAGTACTAGTGTAATGGAGTAATGGGGAAGAACAACATTATTACCCCCATATGTGCTAAATATTTTAAAAGTACTCCAAGTGTTTCGATTATCTTAATTCGAGTCATTAGAATAGTTATTTGTAAAGTATGTAAAAGTTCAAGTGTAAGGGGAGAACCGAGGCCCCTATGATGTATTATTTTGGATGGTAGGGTAAGAATGTATGAAAAAAATGAAAAAATCAAGAAAAAAAAAAAAATGAGAAAAAGAAAAGTAGAAAAAACATACGGACTACCATCCCGTTTCTTTTTATGTTTATTTTATATTTTTATTAGTTTTTGATTAGCTTAAGTCGAGTCTAGTCTTGGCTTAGCAACGCCATATTGTACATGTAATTAATCAAGATCTTTAACTCGCCACCAGTAAAATATCCCTTATCCAACAAAACCGTGTTTATCATATCCCTACACCTCATTACAACCCCTTTTGTAAAGCCCTCTTTGATAGTTTATCTTAGGTGCTTACGCCTAGTGGAGAAGGTTTTCGATCCTTTCCCAAGCCTATGGTAATCTATTTGCTATGACAGGTAGTGAGAGATATTGTTCATTTTCATTTATGAGATATAATTCTATGACACCTGAGAGATGTGAGTATCTAAACACTACTTGTGAGGTGCTAGTATGTAATCTCCGTGCTTATTATGATTAAAGTGGAACGATTATTTGTTGTAATTACTTTTATATTAGTGTTAAATGACCCCTAACTTGTATTTTGATTAGAATAAAAGCGCATTTGCTTGAGGACAAGCAAATCTCAAGTGTAAGGGTATTTGATAAGGCGAAAAGTGTATCGCTTTTTGGGGGTCATTTAAGCCCTAAATCGTATTTATTGATCAAATATCGCCCTAAATCGTTCCTTTTGGCATTTTAGGTACTTTTGGGAGAAATTCTGGAAAAGGAAGCTTTTTGAACGTTTTTGGAGCATAAAAGTGAAGAATTCGACAAAGTGCCAAAAATCTGCTGGAATAGTACTCCAGACGGCGTCAAGGTCATATGTGACGCCGTCAGACCCTGATAAGCCAGAATGGATTTTGGAGAGACAGCGTCAAGAAGGCCATCAAGAAACCCTAACCACGGCGGCGTGACGGCGTCGAGGTTATACGTGACGCCGTCAGATATGATTTTCTATATATATTCCTATAATTTTTAATCATTAGTGTGGAACTTTTAAGGGAGAAACCCTAGACGAATTTTAGCAGCTTTTTCAAGGTTTTTAACCTTGAGATCTTCCATGTTACATTGAAGATAAGTAATCAATTAATCATTCAATATGTCTATGTATTGTTTGATTCTATCTTATTCTTGTCTTTTGTTTAACATGCTAGGCTCGGTTTTCTTTGTGTTTGCTTAGATCTAATGAAACCTAACTATTGATTATTGATTGAATGGTGTGTTATTAATTGTATTGGTTGGGTGATTATCGATGTTAGGCTTAAGAAAACTTGCAAACTTCCGGTTGGTAACATGCTTGAACGTCTTAAGAAACATGAACCAAGGTGTACTAAGGTTATTTGATTGTATTTAATGCATGAGCGAATTCTAGTGATCCCATGTTAGGAGCATCTTAGCCGGCTCGACATAGGAGTGAAGTAGGAGTTCATAGAGTTAGGGGAAGTCCGTAAACACCCCTACGAATGGTATTAAGGAATACAATCTGTCATCCACGCAATTAATACACACTAATCAATCAATAAAAGATAGTTAAGGAGTATGGAAATCTAAGTAAATACACTTCTCTCCATATTAGTTTTCACAAAACAATTTACTTTCTTGTCATTTTATTTTAATTGCATAAGTAGTTATTTGGGTTAGTTGACTAGCAACTAATTCCGCCCACTCCTTCTAACCCGAGATTTTTACTTGCTTTCAATAAAATATAAAAATACAAAAAGAATCTTCCCTCACCCTTAGACCTATTAGAGTAGCTTTTCAATCCTAACGACACTATTCCCCTAGAGAACAATCAATCCCCCGGTACTTGCCACTACACTATGCTACATCGGTCAGGTACACTGCCTGGTGGGGATTACAAGCTTCTCAAGATCCCTTGAGAAGTAAAAACTTTTTGCGAGGGGTGCAATCTCACGCATCAGTAGTAGTCTTTTTGGCAAGATGAGTTAAGCTTTTTAAAGTCAATACACATTCTCCAACTGTCATCCGGTTTCTTTACCAGAACTGGGTTCGAGATCCATGACGGATACCGGACGGCCCTGAGGATCCCAGCTTTCAGCCATTCTTCCACGTCCTTATTTATAGCTTGGTTCTTCTCTTCAGAGAAGAATCTTTTCTTTTGTGCAACGGGTTTGTCATGGGCATTTACATTGAGCTTATGTTCAGCACTCCATCGGGGTACGCCTGTCATATCCGAGGGTTCCCATGCAAATACATCTTTGCTGCTTCTGAGTAAATCTATCAACTATTTCCGACCTTCCGGAGAAAAATTCTTTCCGATGGTTACCAGCTGTTCCGGATAGGCCGGATGAACCAAAATTTCATCGGTTTTTGCGACGTCACTCATTACGGCCGTGACCGGGGGAACTTCGACCTTCTCTTCTTTTCCTAGTAAGAATTTTTCTTCCAACTTTCTACATTTTGAAATGATGATCGATCGGGTGACCAGAGTAGCCACTCCTCTCAGCGTAGGGAATTTTATCATTGCATGTATTGTTGAAGGGATGGCCCTTAGTTCTTTGATGCCTGACCGCCCCAATATAACGTTGTAAGGGGAGGGGGATCTGACCACTGTGAATTTCATGGTCGTGCGGCGATATAGACCTTCGCTCCCGAAACATACTTCTAGCTCGATCTTCCCCAAAGGTTTGATAGCTTCCCCGGCAAATCCTACTAGCGGTGTGTTCGTTTTTGTTAATCGAGCACGGATGGAGGAGTCAAGGTTAAGGAAACAGTGCTCGTACATCACTTCAACCGAAGCACCTTGGTCTACATAAACCCTTCAGACAGTATAGCCTTCTATCTTTGCTTCGATTATTAAAGGCTCATCGAAAACATCTCCGGGCAGTATCGGGGGAAAACTGATTGGAGCGTTCATCCATTTTTCTTCCTGTTCTATTGTCTTACGTTTCCGTCCGTTTTCTTTGTATCGAACCATATTGTTGGGAATTCTGCTAAGAGAGAATTCTGCTGAAGGTTACTGCTGATAGTTACTGCTGAAGCACAAGGATTCTGCTGAAGAAGTGTTTCTGCTAAAGGATCGTTTTTGCATATTATGTTTCTGCGGATATAGATAAACCGCATATTTTGTAATTCAGTTAGGATATGCATGAGCTTTATTAGGATATTATAATGCATATCTTCTATAGTTTATAGAATATACGTTTCTTGTGAAACAGTTTAGGTTTAGGGTTCCTTGTCTATAAAAGGAACATATTATTATANNNNAAAATATAAAAATACAAAAAGAATCTTCCCTCACCCTTAGACCTATTAGAGTAGCTTTTCAATCCTAACGACACTATTCTCCTAGAGAACGATCAATCCCCCGGTACTTGCCACTACACTATGCTACATCGGTCAGGTACACTGCCTGGTGGGGATTACAAGCTTCTCAAGATCCCTTGAGAAGTAAAACCTTTTTGCGAGGGGTGCAATCTCACGCATCAGTAGTAGTCTTTTTGGCAAGATGAGTTAAGCTTTTTAAAGTCAATACACATTCTCCAACTGTCATCCGGTTTCTTTACCAGAACTGGGTTCGAGATCCATGACGGATACCGGACGGCCCTGAGGATCCCAGCTTTCAGCCATTCTTCCACGTCCTTATTTATAGCTTGGTTCTTCTCTTCAGAGAAGAATCTTTTCTTTTGTGCAACGGGTTTGTCATGGGCATTTACATTGAGCTTATGTTCAGCACTCCATCGGGGTACGCCTGTCATATCCGAGGGTTCCCATGCGAATACATCTTTGCTTCTTCTGAGTAAATCTATCAACTATTTCTGACCTTCCGGAGAAAAATTCTTTCCGATGGTTACCAGCTGTTCCGGATAGGCCGGGTGAACCAAAATTTCATCGGTTTTTGCGACGTCACTCATTACGGCCGTGACCGGGGGAACTTCGACCTTCTCTTCTTTTCCTAGTAAGAATTTTTCTTCCAACTTTCTACATTTTGAAATGATGATCGATCGGGTGACCAGAGTAGCCACTCCTCTCAGCGTAGGGAATTTTATCATTGCATGTATTGTTGAAGGGATGGCCCTTAGTTCTTTGATGCCTGACCGCCCCAATATAACGTTGTAAGGGGAGGGGGATCTGACCACTGTGAATTTCATGGTCGTGCGGCGATATAGACCTTCGCTCCCGAAACATACTTCTAGCTCGATCTTCCCCAAAGGTTTGATAGCTTCCCCGGCAAATCCTACTAGCGGTGTGTTCGTTTTTGTTAATCGAGCACGGATGGAGGAGTCAGGGTTAAGGAAACAGTGCTCGTACATCACTTCAACCGAAGCACCTTGGTCTACATAAACCCTTCGGACAGTATAGCCTTCTATCTTTGCTTCGATTATTAAAGGCTCATCGAAAACATCTCCGGGCAGTATCGGGGGAAAACTGATTGGAGCGTTCATCCATTTTTCTTCCTGTTCTATTGTCTTACGTTTCCGTCCGTTTTCTTTGTATCGAACCATATTGTTGGGAATTCTGCTAAGAGAGAATTCTGCTGAAGGTTACTGCTGATAGTTACTGCTGAAGCACAAGGATTCTGCTGAAGAAGTGTTTCTGCTGAAGTATCGTTTTTGCATATTATGTTTCTGCGGATATAGATAAACCGCATATTTTGTAATTCAGTTAGGATATGCATGAGCTTTATTAGGATATTATAATGCATATCTTCTATAGTTTATAGAATATACGTTTCTTGTGAAACAGTTTAGGTTTAGGGTTCCTTGTCTATAAAAGGAACATATTATTATACTTTATGTACGAGTTAGAAAAACAAGTTTTAGTTTTTATAAAAGATCCATAGAGGATCAAAGAGTTCTTAGTATTCTGTGTTCTTACTTGTGTTTGTTTCCGCTTTATAATACAAGTATTAGAGACTTTCTATTAGTGTGTTTGTGATTACATAAACATTGCTAACGATTCACGAGTGCTCAAAGATCTATCAAGGTCTTTATCTCAACAAGTGGTATCAGAGCCTCGGGAGAGTCTCTATGAAACTAAGAACATCATCTCTTTACACCTTATTAATCAAAACAACCAAAAACCATGACTGGATCAGACTCTGAATCAGAAGTTACACAAAATCAAAACACCACATCCTTACAACAACTCAATCTCACTAACAGCAATGCAAAATTCCCATACCTAAAGAAGGAAGAGTATGAATTTGGGCTATGAAGATGTAGAATTGGATCACTAATGTTGATTACAATCTTTGGAAGGTTATCCTTAAGGGTAATAGTCCAAAGAAGACTGCGTAGTCTTCAGGAAGGAAGAATGTACCACATAGATCCTAAAACTGCTGAAGAAATTCTAGCTGTGCAGAGGGAAAATAAAGCCAGAACTATTCTCCTTCAAGCTATACCAGATGATCACATGGGTGACTTTCACTTCATGCATGATGCCAAAGATATCTGGATGGCCATCATAGCTAGGTTTGGTGGGAATGAGGAGTTAAGAAGGATGAGGAAATCAATGCTCAAGCAGCAGTTTCAAGAATTTCAAGTCACAGAGGAAGAAGGTATCCACAAGGGATATGACAGATTCCACAGGATCTTGAGTCAATTGAATCAGCTGCAGGCCAGGCCAGACAATGAAGATTGCAATGCAAAATTCTTGAGATCCTTACCTCCATCTTGGCTACAAGTAAGCATTGCACTCAAAGCTAAGGGTGGACTAGATATGATGTCTTTTGATGATCTGTACAACAAGCTTAAAACTCTTGAGCCAGATGTCAGAAGTCCCATTCGTTCTTCCACTCCCACTTACTCAGCTTTTGTAAGCTCCACCTCCAATATGATGACTCATACTTCAAGCCCAATTTCCTCAGCTTCATCTTCATACACCACCACTAAATCCAATACTCAACCACAGTCCAATAGTGTATTGGAAGATGTACTTCACTCCTTTGTTGCTGACTATGAAAATCAGCAACAACTAACTTATGAGGACTTTGAACAGGTGGATCCGTTGGATATGGAAGAAATGAACTTGAAGTGGCAGGTGGCTATGCTCTCATTGAACATCAAGAGGTTTGAGAACAAGTCTGGGAGAAAATTTGGTTTCAATGGAAGAGATCCAGCTAGGTTTGACAGAAGAAAGATCAAGTGCTATACTTATGGAAAGATGGGTCACTTCTCAAGAGAGTGCAAGGATAGGAAGACTACTGATGAGGTTAGGTATTCTACCTATCAGCAGAATCAAGGGGAGGTTGGAACTTCCAAAGCTGGACCTTCCAAAGCTTTGGTGACTGTGGATGATCATGTTGACTGGAAGACTCATGAACGAAGTGATGGTGAAGCTGATCAGAGTGGATTGCTGGCCAGCTGGGATACAGAAGATCATCATGATCAAGTTGCCTTTATGGGCATCTCACAGGTACATAATTGTGTTTTTGGTTGTAGTGTAAAATACAATGAGCTTAAAGTATTTTATGATGAACTGAAACCAAAATATAATGAATGTTATAAAGAACTTGAGGCTTACAAAAATGGTTTAAGAACTTTAGACAAACAAAAAAATTTGGTTTCAAAAGAATCAGGTTACTTATGAAAAGAAAATAAGAGTATTAGAGAGAGATTTAAAATGTGCACAAGATGAGTTGACATACACTAAGAAAGTAAATGCTAAATTAGAATCTGAAAACCAAGTACTAAAAGAGAAGCTAGACAAGGAAATAGCTACACATAAACAATGGTTAATATCAGGTGATAATTTAGCTAGTTGTCTATATAGTAGTCAAGCTGTAAACTCTGGAATAGGTTTAGGTTTTAAAAAATATGTTGGTTTAGAAGCTAGGAATGACCTTGGTAGAACAACACCAGCAGGATTAGCTAATTATGTTAAAGAAGGTAAATTACATGTTGTGCATGGACCTATTAGAGGAGAACACATGCCCACTGACCTCTCCATTACTGTAGACTTTGATGGATCACACCATCTTTATGGCAAAAAGTCAAGTGACTTGCCAGACCCTAATTCTAATTCTGCTGACTTTGTCTCTTGTTCTACCAGTGAAAAGTCTTCTGAACGAGGGTCAAGTGCCTATACCAGTTGTGATTCAAGTGAAAAGTCAGACCTTCCCAAGACCTCACCCAAGCCTTCACCCAAGTCTCCATACAAGCCTGTTAGAGTTGCTGCTGATGAATCAAATTCAAAGACAGTTTCCTCTGAAGACTTGTTATTTAATTCTTTGCAAAACAATGCTTTTAATTTTGTCAAAAACAATTCTGTCAATGTTTGTGGTTTGAATGCTTTTAATGGAACATCTTTCACTTTGAATAAATCTTCTAAAAAGAAGAAATGTTTTGTTTGTGGAAGTAAATTTCATTTGATTAAGGATTGTAATTTTCATGAGCAAAGAATGGGTGTATGTGCTAGTCAGAAGAAACCTTGACCAATGTGGAAAAATGTCAATGACATCCCATCTTATGTTCCACAATCAACAGGTAAAGCCAGCAGACACAATTCTGCTGATACACGTTTTCCATTTGTTTGGAAAAGATCTGTTGCTAGACC
>LBNU01015443.1:4946-46620 GCA_014162995.1 Artemisia annua
GGGTCAGAAGAGTTCACATCTCCACGGATGTTTTCAGGTAAACCACCAATGAAGTTTTCCAACAACTTCTCATTATTATAAACCATAGACGGGCATAGAGCAGCCAACTCGTGAAACCTTCTGAGGTATGTCTCAATGTCATTACCCAATGTCACTAGTTCATAAGACTCGACCTCCAACTTCTTCACTTCCGTGTGTGGACAAAACTTCTTTGTCAACAAATTCTTGAATTCATCCCATGTAAGCTTGTATTCATTATCCTTCCCAATGGGCTTGGTGTATGAATTCCACCATGCCATAGCTTCATCAAGGAGTGTACTAGCAACAAACTTTACCTTAGCTTCCTCGGGACAATAGCATAGGTGAAATGCAGATTTGGTATGCTACAACCAACGAATCATGACAATGGCTCCTTCAGTACCTTTGAATTTGATGGGATCACCACTTCTGAAGTCCTTATATGTACACTTTCTTCCATTAGTTCCATTACTAGCTTGCCCAGATGTCTCTATCTGAGAGGCAGCTTTAGCAACTCTTGCAGCTACAACAGCTCTTTCAACTACTAGTGCCTTAGCAATACTATTCTTAACAAGCACTCGGATAGCAGGTTGTGTCATATCCGGTGTAGCCGGTATAGTCTTAGTTTTCCTTTGTGCCATAATTCTTCAAAACTATAAAAGAATACAACCACGAGTATTCGTAATAGCAACGATCATCGTTCACAATGTATACATCCACAACATGCGTGTACCCTCATAGCACATGAATATAACACTTGAAAATTTCGGTCTACTATGATCGGTGTCATAGATAGTACAACCATACTCATATAGTAGAGTCAATGCTTGGGGATTTTGTTGTACAACAATAAAAATACCACAAGCTTCTTTGAACTACGCCACACTTCCTGTGGCTAGGATAATAGTAAAATCTAGCAAAGGTAAAAGCTAGGATGATGTCCTTTTCAATGAATCCAGGGTTGTGGCGTCATAAGGTTAAGATGAGTCATGAAGTGAGGTCCGGGGTTGTGCATCAATCATGTCCGAGATAGTGTAGATTCCAATCCATTCTTGAGGAATCTGCTGATGTTCTTGTTGGGTCCGTGATCTTGGTGTTATCCACGAGGTGTTTTCTAATTCATGTCAAGTGGGAATGGGAAAAAGGAATGACAATGGTCGTACTGAAAGGCAAGGTTAGTTTCCCGAATCCCGAAGGTCTCAGTGTCATATCTGGTCGGTGGGGTGTTGTTACGATGACTAATGATGAAATCCGACTCATTGGCTCAGAATGTGATGTAATCAAACTTGATAATGAAGAGGGTGTTGCGAAGAGTTCTCTTGTGATGGGGTAATATTGCTCAAAGCATCTTGTTGGTTCATTGTGTCATGGAAGTATGGGTCGGTTATACCTGAGGTAGTATAGAGTCCTTGCGAGGAATGCCACTCTTTGGCGATTTGTGGTTGCTCTTGTTTGGTTTGTGGGGCATCCAAGCCCTCACGTGTAGTCTCAAATAATTAGAGATCGTCATCTAACGATGAAGAGTAGTAGGTTGTCTTGCAGTAAAGGCTCTCGAACTCTCATCGACCTTAATCTATAAGGTGGTGTAGTGGCCTTAGTGGTAGATGGTAATGGTGAATCAAATGATGTACGCTTCTCAAGCGGTAAGTTAAGTATGTGGGTAGAGTCCCTGAGATGTGATGGTACAAATGGGGTTCCATATGATGATGATGAAGTCGATGATGATAGTACTGAATGAATCACTACCCTCTTTTACGCTATCTTGTGATGTCTAGGCGGTAAAACTGGAGTATGCACTATGGGACGACAAATAGTGGTATGAGTAGCTGATAATGGTGGTAATACATGAGTAGTGAGTGTTTTGATAGTAAAGGGAAAGAAGATATACTATCTTTCTTGCAATAACCATCCAAATAGGTCCATAAGGACTAATCATGTACGTCTTATCAAATGGTATACTCGGTATGGGCTGAAGAAATGGGGACAACCATGTTCCTATGATACTTTAATGGTGATAATGATGGTGTATATGCGACTTCACCCTCCTCAAGGGCTCAGTATCGGCATCGGATGCTATCCGTAGTAAGTATGATGTAAGGTCAACTAGTGAAAGAATGATGTGAGGTATGAGTAATGGGCATCCTAGGAGTAGAGGCAACAAAATGTACGCTCTTCCTAAGACCCCCGATCGTCTTGCGACATCGGAACATGAGAGTTGGATTCTGTGGAAACCAGAATAGTATGGGATGATGAATCTGTAGGTGCACGAGTAACCAAAGGTGGTGCAATAAGTGAAATCTGAAGAATAGGTGCAACAATGGGAGTAGTAAAAGACATAGCGTCCCCGATGTAAACATCAGAAAGTATGACAATAGGGCGGGAATTGGAAGACATATCTCTGTGGCAACAATGCAAAATGAAATGAATAACCCATGTAATGAATCCTCATAAATAATGAATGTGCACTTATGATGTAATGATGAGATGCTACCTTTGGGGTAGTTATAGTCTAGGGTATAAGGACAACCTAGTTCGCTATAACCATTGCTCTGGTACCAATCTGTCACACCCTGAATTTACCTGTATTGGCAGCGGAATTGAATACCTGGATGTGACTTTCATGGCATCTCATACATGGTTATATTGAACGACCTAAAGTGTCGTTTTGAAAATACACGTTTGATCATTAATAAAATCAGAGTTTACAAAACATAGGTCCCAAAGTGTTGTTGCAAGTTTTTAAAACAAATCCATAATAGATCAAACGGTTACATAAGTGCATAAAGGTAATGATGCAAGTCGACCCCGCGACTTCAATATGGTCCAATGCATGCCCACACAAGCTAGCTAGTTACCTGAAAATACATTGCTAAAACGGTCAACATAAAGTTGGTGAGAAATCATAGGTTTAATAAAATGAAGTTATACGACACCACAAGTATAAAAAGGCATGACATAAGTCACGTAAAAATGATTGTACAATAGCCTTAAGCTCATGACCCCGACGCTTTAACTGATGAAGTATGTGCCCCTCCAGAGTGTTTTGCCAGACACTCTAATGAAAAGAAATGAAATGCATCCGCTTGACTGTTGGTCAAAACCAACACGGATGGAGGCGTCACCCTCAATAGATCTATCCACTCACCCTCGCTTAAACATAATTAACGGTTCATGATTCTATGGGGACTTTCACTTGGCAATGCGGTAACTTAACCTATTGTACAGGAAGTTTAATACTTTGGCTCGTATGGAAAATGGTTGCAATGTATTCTCCCCCGTGGGATTTGAAAACAATAATAAAGTGTATACGGGGCTATGAAAACTCACCTCAGGTGATGATGCTTATGAACTTGGAATACTATGAATGCTCGGAATACTCGGGATACTTGAAATACTTGGAATACTTGAAATACTTGGAAACAACAAGGCGCGTGCACTAGCCACTACCTAATGAATGCATGAATACTACTTGAGATCATGAAGTGAAACAATGAATGAACACGCACATGCTATCTATACCACTCGTACCTTGAAAATATATGTTATCGTTGAAATTCAATGTTTTCCATTACTTGGTAAAAATAGGCCCAAACTAGTTTGTATAACTATATACATAAAGTGTTAGTGTTTAGTCTTGACGTTTTAAAAACCTTGGAAGTCATCCCATTGACGTGTTAGTTAACTCTTGACAATGTGGGTCTCAACGGTTAAGGAAAACGGCTCTTCTATCGTTGTTACTTGAAAACATACATTTAGTACGTAATATATTTACTTGTTAAGAGCTGTCAAAACAAATATAAGGTATATCTAGTTTAAAACATGAATATCTTGGTCGTTATAAGCTCGTTTTCTACGTTCTTTATATCCATGGTTTCATATAAACATGTACTAATATATTTTTAGTAGCTCGGGTCATCTAGGTAACGCTAAACGCCTCGTTTTGTCCATCGAAAAATACCAAACAGCAGCAGTTTTTCCGGAAAAATATTTTTCGTAGTTAAACTTCGGAAAATCATATCTCCTTCGCTATAAATCCGTTTTTATCCCCGTTTTCGGCCATAGTTTCGTTTTTGAATGTATTTTCTAATTGTTTGGTCCAAAATTACCCACAACCCACTGAGTTTCCCACGTTTTCAAAATGAAGACAGTAGGTTTTTCATACTTGTTAAAAATGGTTTTCCTAGTTAGTAACTTGTCCAAAACCACTCAAACAACAACCAATCATCCCATAACCTACCATACACTTTCTTAGGGTGTCATGGGTTCCTAAACATCATCCACCATGATAATCTACCAAGGATCTACTTATATCAAGTATCTAGGGCTCATATGTTATAAAAAGTGTAAATGGAGTGGTATAAACTAACATATGCATGTAGATCTTGTATAAAATCATATGAATAGCATAAGAACTTGTTGAAATTATGAAAATGAGTTTTGACAACTTACTTGAAAGATTAGAGAGTTTTTGAAGATGAAAACCTATAAAACCTTGGGTTTTTATTTCAAAACCCTAAAAAGGAGTACTAATGAAGCTTGAAAATTACTTGATCTTGAAAAATCAATGGAGTCTTGAAAGTGTTCTTGGTGTGGCTGGTCCAAGGAAGAGAGAAAGAGATTGATGTGTTTTTTTTTCTTTTTCTTAGTTACTTGTATTATGGAAGAATAAAATATCTATGTAAGTATATATCTTTTTTTTTATAGACAAAAAGGACTAGCATTTAAGAAAGTAAGTAAAAATTTCAAAGATGTAAGTTGATGGGTAGGGGGGTGGCTGATTTGGATGGGGAAGGGGATTTGATTGGAAGATTTTTGCAAGACTTTTGATGTATTATGTATAGATTAATAGTTTTTGGGGATACCGGGTACCGAGTTTGCTAGAAATAAAATTTAACGGTACCAAATGACATATAATGACGTTGTAAGAATTATAAAATTACATTCATGATGCGAATCGGGTGTTAAAATAATCGTCATGTTGAAATATCATAATCCGACGAAATTATTAACGTATATCGTAAAATATAGCAACGGGTCTCAAAACACCGGGTAAATTAATAATAAAATTTTATATTATTATAATGAGTATGAAAATATGTTAGGATCATAGTCGGGAATGTCGGACGTGTTAGTCACATTATTGATCGCGTGTTAACGTTTATTTAAGAATAAACATACGTAAAATGTCAAACGTACTAAAAATGTAAATTTGAAAATCCTACGAGTGGAATAGTATGAAAATGGTATCGTGATGATATGTAGGCTATTCCTAGTCCGTATGAAGTGTCCCTACTAATAATGCATGAATTCGCAGCTAAACCAAACCGGTTACGCGAATATGAATACCCGTAAACCATGTTTACGATGAAATGAATGATATGCGTGAATAGTGCTTTCCCTCCGGGAATGAATAGTGTCATGTGAATAGTAAATTTTCTGAACGCTTCTCGGAATCTCAAATTGACTTCGAAAATGATGAATAGTAAAATAATGAATAGTGATCGATGAATAGTAAATGATGAATAGTAACGGGTGAATAGTGAAATGTCGAGGTTTGGGAAATGACCTGAAATTACGGGTTGTGATATTTCTGATTTCATCATCCAAGAAATGGTCTGGGATTCTCATTCCTTTTGTCCTTGGAACGAATCTAATGGATTTGACGAAGGAAATCCTGGGATCTTTGTTGAATATGTCCTTTGGTTCAGTCCTGTCGTGCATCCTCTTGATATAGTCAGGGGTTTTCTCACAGAAGTTTTCGATGAGCAATTTTGTGAACCTAATGAACGGAATCACGGTCCTGTCACGGTCAGTCTGAATGTGATGGATCATGTCGCTCATTATGGGTGCAGCAAAGTCAATAGGTTTCATGGTCATCATTCCCCAGAATACTTGCATGTGCTCTAATCTTGGATGCTCATGACCACTCTTTCTTCCAGCAATAGATCTGACAATCAACATGTAGAAAGTTCTCCATGGTTGAAGCAGATATTTAACGTTGAACTTTGAAAGTCTTGTGAGTGATTCGTTATCAGGAATGTTGCATCCTAGATCGATGAAATAATCAAGGATTTCAAGTTCAGTCAGCATGGGATGAAATTCTTTGGGAGTTGGTAACATAAGAACAGTTCGAAGAACATCCAGGTTCACTGTGTATTTTTGTCGATCCAGCTCGACAGTAAATGATTTGTCGTCTAAGTTAGCCTTAGCAGTGTACCAGAACTGATGAATGTAGAAAGTCGGTACTGATGTAGACTTTGTAAGCAGGGTTTGCAGGGATGAGCCAGTAATATGTCCTTGACAATCTTTCATGTGTCCTCTGGAATACTGAGTTTGTTGAAGTCAATGCGAAGATTGTTTTGGTCAATGATAACGTTGTAGTCTGCTGGGAGAATTTCACCAAGTGCAAGCAGTGGTAGAGTTTGTTCTGGGACAAATTCATTGTGTTGAGCCATTGTGTTCTGAAAGTGTCATGTCATGAAATCAAACATCCAGATTTGTTAGTCATTAGTCCGAGTCCATGTTTGATATTCAAAGATGTACATGATATATGATGCATTTCTGGTCTTAGTTAATTACTATGTGATTAGTGATGGTATTATCAATTAACATGTATCTTAGTAGACTAAGTAATTAATCATTTAAAGCACAACCATCTAATGGTAATACATCACACTCACAAGATAATAAACCTTATTACATCACACTCATACATGAGGATTCATTCAAAATACATGTTTTCGAAAAGTTACATTCATTTGAATTCTCAAAAATATGTTACACATGATCTCGAAGATATTACAAACGATGTTCTCTAAAACTATCACTAATGAAAATCTCGAAAACTTTTGTCCAAGAAAGATCTCGAAAAATTTCCTAAGAGAGATCTCGAAACGTTTGATGATCAAAAGTTCTTGAAAACTCTTTAGTTGAGTTTCTCGAAAACATGGCCTGAAAAAAGATCTCGAAACTTTTGGTTTAGAAAAGATCTCGATAAATTAAGGATCTCGAAAATTTTTCTCGAAAAACTTTATTGAGAGATTTCGAAAATTTTCTAAATTTTCTCGATAACTATATAGTTATGAAAAGATCTCGAAAACATTTCAAAAGATCTCGATAAAATCTTTGAGAAAAGATCTCGAAACTTTTTCTCGAAAAAATTCTTATACAAGAATTTTTCGAATTCATTCGTAGACATACGTTTTGGTGAAATCTTTTGAATCCTTGAATGAGACCTGGTTATTATAACATAATAACAACAGTTAGAAACGAAATGAGGCCATTGCAAAAGATCTCGAAAGTCATACGAACCCTAAATTATCTAGATAATTTTTAACGAGAAAACATGTTGTAATAGCAATGCAGTACATCAATTAACACTTGTAGGAACAAGTTTAGGCAGTCTAATTGTGCTCAAGATCACACAAATGAAAAGCCCTATTTACAACATAAACCCTAATTATCTAGAACTTGCGAATCAAAAGAAATAGATCAATTAACGAGCGTAACATGTTCCAATAACTCTAACAAACATAACCCACCATAAGTGTTCAAGAAAAAAACACCTAAACTGAAATACCCAAATCATACGCAAACCCTAAATTTCGAAATCAATTCTAACGTGTTAAATGTTATGTTTAGGATATTGGGACATGATTAGATAACGTTTAGTGACAAAAGCCCTATGATTTCTCAACCTAAAACACATTATTACGTAAGAATCAAAATTTGCGAAAACCCTAGAACTACAAATCGAGATTACGTGAAATCTAGCCATCAAAAATTTAATTGGTTGAAAACCATTCGATAAAATAGGCCAAAGATCATTTAGAAACTTACGTTTTGAAGATTTGTAGCACGGATTTGCTTGAACGATTTTGGCCGTTTGATATGAAAGGGGGTGTTTGTTTTTTGATTTTTTTTTTGTATTTGTGAAGGAAAAAACGGGTGGTGTTTGTTTTTGTTAAGTTTTTTTTGAAACTTTTTGACTTTTTGGCAAATTTGGTCCCTAGACTACATGATAACCAATTAACAAGTCCTAAAACATTCTATTTAACGGTTTAAGATAACGACTGTTAATGGTAACGACATACTAAGCTAAAAAGAAGAGAAAAAGGTAAAAGAAATTATACGAGAGATAACCTTTGACGTTCCACCAATATTAGATAACATCATAACTACTAGAAATATGCAAGTACATATATTTGAACAAGAATTTTGAATTTTGAAGAACATTTTCTCCCCCTCAACACTTGGTGTGGAAATTTTGAAATTTTTGATAAACCAAAGTGGAAATTTTTGAATTTTGAAGAGCATTTGAAAAAACATAAAAAACAAAAACTAAAGAAATGTAAAATCTTTTTGGATTTTTGAAGATTTTATGATTTTGTATTTTTGTTTTTGATAAAATATTTACAAAAATAATTTTGGTATTTGACTCAGTTAATTGTTTTCAAGAAAAGATTTTAGATCATCTGGAGTCAAACACCGCATATGTAACAATTCGCATTTTTGGTTTACTATTCATTTTTACTATTCACTCCCGATACCTACACCACCTTTTGACTAGCACATTTTCTATTACTTTTCCTAATCATATACCTAGTCATCAACTATATATTATTTAGATAATATATTACAAAATATCTCACTAAGAGAAGTCAAGTTGAAATTCTCTTCCTAAATATCTTAACCAGATATTTAACAATTCTGGTTTTAGGTTTTTACGACTTTAAGCACCCCTATAAAAGTTATCACTCATTTAATAGGCTAATATAAAGTATATTGATAAGTTTTAACATATTTACAAGTTACATATTTTTAGGATACCCGATTTTAAGTTTCATGACTTAACGACTTAACGTTAGCGATTACCGGGACCAAAACTCACTCCGTAAAGGCAAGATGATTATTTAAAACTCTTAACCTCCTCAAAATAGCCATAGGTGGCGTTTTATATGAGTCATGAGGGCACTTAGCTTGATTTAGAATGAAGTCTTTTAAGATCCTTACACATATAGAAGCTTAAGTCCTAAGTCTTGCTAATCTAGAGACATATGTCCATACTTAGCTAGGAAGAAAGATGACTAACCATCTTTGACTACTCTTGCACCTCCTCATGAGACTATAAATACCCTCCTTGGTCTTCTCATTTAGACGCCAAGCACAAAGCACAAACACACTCTCATTAGATCATTTCCTTCAAGCAAGATTCAAGAATTCTAGACCTTTGTAAAGCTACAACAATTTCTTGCATAAATCTTTAGTGATCTTCTTAAGTTTAAAGATACTTAGGTAGCTAAAGATTAGCACAATTCCAAGAGAAGTAGAAGCCCTCAAGTTGTCCTAAGAATTGTCCTTGTTCTAGTTTCTTTCCAAAACCAATCCTTGTAAGCCTAGTTTATGTTTCTTTAACAATATCAATTACTTGTTTTTCATGTTAGATTGTAGTATATATGTTTTCTATATTGATCATGATGAACAAGTTTATTAAAACAAGCCTAAAACTTATAAATTACATGTTCAATTTAAAATAATACTTGTTAGAATCTTAGTTGTAGTAAATTGTTAAAATACTTGTAGTATATTGAATTTTTACATCAAGCTATTGATTATGAGCATATATATAAATTTAAAAATCAGTTAGAATAAATAAAAACGAGAATCTACGCTTTTGAATCGCCCAAAACGAGTACACGAGTCAAAAGATACGGCCAAACGAAATTACCAAAAACTTTGTCGGAAAGCTGTCAAGTTTCTGTGACAGATTTATAAATCACGCGAAACGAGGCATTTCTGGTCCGTTTCATCAAAAAGTTAAAGCACGAAAGTTGTCCGGAACGACGTTTTCCTTCAGTAACTAAGAAGCTTGGGTCCTAAAAACGCACGAAATAGGCTGGGCAGTGCGGCCTGTTTTGAAAACCAAATTTATAAACTTATAAACTCATAAGGTTTTCACATGTGAAAAACTATATTTCTAACTTATAAGCTTATAAATTTCACATGTGAAACTATTCTCATAAACTTATAAAGATAACAATCTTCATTCAAAATAAACTTTCCTAAAAGTTTATTCTACCTTCGGAAATGTAACTTTTAACGACCAAAAACATATATTCTCTATCGAATACTACAATACTAGGGATCTTCATGTGAGGGGTTCATTTGGGTAAACGGATCGACGAATTGCTGGATTTACGATTTAAAGTGTCTTAGCTCCTCGAACGTTTACTACATGACCTCTGGATTATGATGGCCCGAACGGTAGTACAAGATATAACTAAACATGTATCATAAACTGTTTTTATAAAACGACATACATAAAACTACCAAGTACTACATCATGATCGATATAAGGACATATATAGGCTCGTTTATGTTCACCTAGATGTTATTCCAAAGCTAAGATGCAACAATTATTCTAGGTTGCACGTAGAGGCTTTCCCAGCTTATCCATTGATTCCGTTATACGTTTTGATATCATTAGTTCAAGGTGAGTCATAGCCCCTCTCGTACTCTTTTAGTACTTGTTTTTAACTTTTTGGGGGAGATACATGCTTAAACTACTTGCTTTCTCTTTTACTCAAGACAATTTTACTCATATGCTACGCTATACTTTTACACTCTTAAAACATGATGAGTAGTTTTATTACGATATGTGCCTATGTGTGAAAACTATTCTATACGCTATATTCTTTAACAATTGTTTAACTCCTGGATGGAGCCGACGGAGAGGTATTGATAGTACTATCGGGTTGACACCCCCATCCTTGGTCAGCGATTCTTGGCCTTGGGTGAATATAATCCAAGCTATTGTGAAACTTACTTATACTTGTCACGAGGTTCAGTAGGCTATTATTCTTTACATAAAGTACTTGCATATATCGTATACACACATGTATTACTCATACTATATTTTAGCAGTGGGTTGTGAACCCACAGGTTGCAAGTTTTGTATGGACGGAATTTGCAACTGAGTGGATTCACAATGCCTTTGCTTTGGGAACATTTTCTAAAGGCTCTTCAACTTATTTAAAACAAACTCTATGAACTCACCAACCATTGTGGTGATACTTTAGCATGTTTATCTCAGGTCAATAAAGGCCTTAGCTGTTGCATGGAGCATAGAGTCGCTTGGCATGTTTTGAAGACTTATGCTTTTATCATTACCATTCGATAGGTTTTAAAACAATTATGTATTGTATTATGAAACTCATGTTTGTAACTCGGAATTTATTAATCGAATGGAAACTTTTCAAAACGTCTCATTTAGAGGTCGTTTTCTATAACTTGTACTTTGTATTATAAAGTAGCACCCCAATGACACAATCTTCCGCTGCGATATTTTGAGGGTGTTACAGATTCGTATCAGAGCCTTGGTTGTAGAGAACTAGGTTGCATATATTACCTAGACTATAACTGCGTTAAACATTAAGACTCTCCTCTTTATTTGCCTTACACACACTTCATGCTCATATGCTTTTTGCTAAATGATTGTTTAGATCCATGCTGTTGGAAGATATGTTTATGGGAAACCCTAGACTATAGTCAAGTCATCAAAAATTTAGAGCTCGGTAATAACTAGTTATTTAACTTGATCTTATGACAGTTCTTGTTTGATTGGACATAGGATTAAGTTAAATAAAGATTATTAGTTAGCTGTAGAGATTTGATGATTTGCTTGAGGATGGGAGTTTTCTTGAAAACACTCTAGAGAATTATGTGTGAAATCTTCATATATACTTACTTTATATGATCCTCATACCTAAAAGAGATTCCTATGTACTAGTATGACACTGAAACCTTTCTACCAATGCGACTAGTCCTTTCCGTCATGTCACCCTCTCCAGATATCCACACTACGTTAACCCTTCACAACTTAATAGCGAATGATAGAAAGTCTACCCGATTATGAAGTATCAATCGTTGAAATGTGTGTACCTGGTAATATGTACACGTGTGAAAGGAAGCAATTATAATTATGGTGGCCTACATAATTATAAATGCGTCACGACTCACATGGGCATATGTGACCATGCTTACATTAATCAACGTTGACTCAGATTAATAAAAATTTAAGACTAAGTAGTCTAGGAATTTACCTCATATCTGACATCGACAATTGTCCTTCCTTGTAGAAATCATGGCACCAAGTAGAGTAACTCGTAGCACTAGCCGAGGTGGTGCAACACCAAGGGGTGGAAGAACTGGTGAACGTGGAGGTAGAGGAGATGCTCACGACACTAGTAACCCTAGTAACGATGGTGGAAATCCTGATTTCTCCGCCATTATTGCCCAACAATTACAAAACCTACTTCCCACTATAGTCACCCAAGTTGGCAATCACATGAACAATTCAGGAAACCACGAAAGCATAAATGACACCACCATTGATGGAGGAAGAAATGGTAATAACAACCACAACAATAGGACTGGATGTACGTATAAGGAATTTACGGCATGCAAGCCAATTGAGTTTGATGGTAAAGGAGGTGCGTTAGCATATACACGATGGGTTGAGAAGATGGAGTCGGTGATCGACATTAGTAATTGTGCAATCCATCAAAGGGTGAAATATGCAGCGTGCTTACTGTCAGGAAAGGCATTGACATGGTGGAACACGCAGATTCAAGCTAGGGGAAGAGAAGCAGCTGTAGGAATGACATGGGATGATTTTAAAGCACTACTGAAAGAGGAATATTGTCCGGATAATGAGATGCGAAAGCTGGAAGATGAACTTTATCATCACTCTATGGTAGGGGCTGGACATGCAGCCTACACGGATCGGTTTCATGAACTAGCCGAACTAGTTCCTCATCTGGTTACCCCCAAATCCAAAAGGACTGAGAGGTACATTTATGGCCTTGTTCCAGAGATTCGTGGGACAGTGAAAACAACCGAGTCTTCTACCATTCAAAGTGCAATATTGAGAGTGGGGACCTTAACAGATGAGATGGTTAGGAATGGAGCTTTGAAGAACAGTGATAAAAGGAAGGGAGCGGGTGAATCAGGCGAGCAAACGGGTACAATGATTGATAATAAGAGAGCAAGAGGATTTGCGGCAACTATTCCAAGTTAGAAACCTTATGAGGGTCCAAATCCAAAGTGTGCGAAATGCACTTATCATCACCAAAGGTCTGTGCCCTGTCGTGTGTGTACAAATTGCAATCAGTTGGGTCATTTTGCAAACCAATGTAAAGCGCCAATGAATGCGGGCAACATGAAGAACAATCAAGGGACATGCTATGAGTGCAACAGCCCAAACCACTATCGAAATACATGTCCTAATTTGAATAGGGCACAAAGACAAGCGTAGGGTAACCCAACTCTAGCCATGATGCTTGAGAAAATAACCCAGACCGTGGATACAATGTTAGTCCACCTCGGGGTCGAGCATACTATTTGGGTACTAAGGAAACTCGTAATGCGTAATGGGTACGTAACTTATCCTACCATATTATCCTATTCTATTACAAAATCTAGCCTTATTAATGCCTCTATTAATATAAGAGACCTAGACACATTAAATTCCGGGACGGAATTCCCTTAAGGGGTAGAGACTGTAACAATTCGCATTTTTGGTTTACTATTCATTTTTACTATTCAGTCCCGATACCTACACCACCTTTTGACTAGCACATTTTCTATTACCTTTCCTAATCATATACCTAGTCGTCAACTATATATTATTTAGATAATATATTACAAAATATCTCACTAAGAGAAGTCAAGTTGAAATTCTCTTCCTAAATATCTTAACCAGATATTTAACAATTCTGGTTTTAGGTTTTTACGACTTTAAGCACCCCTATAAAAGTTATCACTCATTTAATAGGCTAATATAAAGTATATTGATAAGTTTTAACATATTTACAAGTTACATATTTTTAGGATACCCGATTTTAAGTTTCATGACTTAACGACTTACCGTTAGCGATTACCGGGACCAAAACTCACTCCGTAAAGGCAAGATGATTATTTAAAACTCTTAACCTCCTCAAAATAGCCATAGGTGGCGTTTTATATGAGTCATGAGGGCACTTATATTTAGAAACTTACGTTTTGAAGATTTGTAGCACGGATTTGCTTGAACGATTTTGGCCGTTTGATATGAAACGGGGTGTTTGTTTTTTGATTTTTTTTTTTTGTATTTGTGAAGGAAAAAACGGGTGGTGTTTGTTTTTGTTAAGTTTTTTGAAACTTTTTGACTTTTTGGCAAATTTGGTCCCTAGACTACATGATAACCAATTAACAAGTCCTAAAACATTCTATTTAACGGTTTAAGATAACGACTGTTAATGGTAACGACATACTAAGCTAAAAAGAAGAGAAAAAGGTAAAAGAAATTATACGAGAGATAACCTTTGACGTTCCACCAATATTAGATAACATCATAACTACTAGAAATATGCAAGTACATATATTTGAACAAGAATTTTGAATTTTGAAAAACATTTTCTCCCCCTCAACACTTGGTGTGGAAATTTTGAAATTTTTGATAAACCAAAGTGGAAATTTTTGAATTTTGAAGAGCATTTGAAAAAACATAAAAAACAAAAACTAAAGAAATGTAAAATCTTTTTGGATTTTTGAAGATTTTATGATTTTGTATTTTTGTTTTTGATAAAATATTTACAAAAATAATTTTGGTATTTGACTCAGTTAATTGTTTTCAAGAAAAGATTTTAGATCATCTGGAATCAAACACCGCATATGTAACAATTCGCATTTTTGGTTTACTATTCATTTTTACTATTCACTCCCGATACCTAAACCACCTTTTGACTAGCACATTTTCTATTACTTTTCCTAATCATATACCTAGTCATCAACTATATATTATTTAGATAATATATTACAAAATATCTCACTAAGAGAAGTCAAGTTGAAATTCTCTTCCTAAATATCTTAACCAGATATTTAACAATTCTGGTTTTAGGTTTTCACGACTTTAAGCACCCCTATAAAAGTTATCACTCATTTAATAGGCTAATATAAAGTATATTGATAAGTTTTAACATATTTACAAGTTACACATTTTTAGGATACCCGATTTTAAGTTTCATGACTTAACGACTTACCGTTAGCGATTACCGGGACCAAAACTCACTCCGTAAAGGCAAGATGATTATTTAAAACTCTTAACCTCCTCATAATAGCCATAGGTGGCGTTTTATATGACTCATGAGGGCACTTGGNAGCCATAGGTGGCGTTTTATATGAGTCATGAGGGCACTTAGCTTGATTTAGAATGAAGTCTTTTAAGATCCTTACACATATAGAAGCTTAAGTCCTAAGTCTTGCTAATCTAGAGACATATGTCCATACTTAGCTAGGAAGAAAGATGACTAACCATCTTTGACTACTCTTGCACCTCCTCATGAGACTATAAATACCCTCCTTGGTCTTCTCATTTAGACGCCAAGCACAAAGCACAAACACACTCTCATTAGATCATTTCCTTCAAGCAAGATTCAAGAATTCTAGACCTTTGTAAAGCTACAACAATTTCTTGCATAAATCTTTAGTGATCTTCTTAAGTTTAAAGATACTTAGGTAGCTAAAGATTAGCACAAGTCCAAGAGAAGTAGAAGCCCTCAAGTTGTCCTAAGAATTGTCCTTGTTCTAGTTTCTTTCCAAAACCAATCCTTGTAAGCCTAGTTTATGTTTCTTTAACAATATCAATTACTTGTTTTTCATGTTAGATTGTAGTATATATCTTTTCTATATTGATCATGATGAACAAGTTTATTAAAACAAGCCTAGAACTTATAAATTACATGTTAAATTTAAAATAATACTTGTTAGAATCTTAGTTGTAATAAATTGTTAAAATACTTGTAGTATATTGAATTTTTACATCAAGCTATTGATTATGAGCATATATATAAATTTAAAAATCAGTTAGAATAAATAAAAACGAGAATCTAGGCTTTTGAATCACCCAAAATAAGTACACGAGTCAAAAGATACGGCCAAACGAAATTACCAAAAACTTTGTCGGAAAGCTGTCAAGTTTCTGTGACAGATTTATAAATCACGCGAAACGAGGCATTTCTGGTCCGTTTCATCAAAAAGTTAAAGCACGAAAGTTGTCCGGAACGACGTTTTCCTTCAGTATAAAAGAAGCTTGGGTCCTAAAAACGCACGAAATAGGCTGGGCAGTGCGGCCTGTTTTGAAAACCAAATTTATAAACTTATAAACTCATAAGGTTTTCACATGTGAAAAACTATATTTCTAACTTATAAGCTTATAAATTTCACATGTGAAACTATTCTCATAAACTTATAAAGATAACAATCTTCATTCAAAATAAACTTTCCTAAAAGTTTATTCTACCTTCGGAAATGTAACTTTTAACGACCAAAAACATATATTCTCTATCGAATACTACAATACTAGGGATCTTCATGTGAGGGGTTCATTTGGGTAAACGGATCGACGAATTGCTGGATTTACGATTTAAAGTGTCTTAGCTCCTCGAACGTTTACTACATGACCTCTGGATTATGATGGCCCGAACGGTAGTACAAGATATAACTAAACATGTATCATAAACTGTTTTTATAAAACGACATACACAAAACTACCAAGTACTACATCATGATCAATATAAGGACATATATAGGCTCGTTTATGTTCACCTAGATGTTATTCCAAAGCTAAGATGCAACAATTATTCTAGGTTGCACGTAGAGGCTTTCCCGGCTTATCCATTGATTCCGTTATACGTTTTGATATCATTAGTTCAAGGTGAGTCATAGCCCCTCTCTTACTCTTTTAATACTTGTTTTTAACTTTTTGGGGGAGATACATGCTTAGACTACTTGCTTTCTCTTTTACTCAAGACAATTTTACTCATATGCTACGCTATACTTTTATACTCTTAAAACATAATGTGTAGTTTTATTACGATATGTGCCTTAATGTGTGAAAACTATTCTATACGCTATATTCTTTAACCATTGTTTAACTCCTGGATGGAGCCGACAGAGAGGTATTGATAGTACCATCGGGTTGACACCCCCATCCTTGGTCAGCGATTCTTGGCCTTGGGTGAATATAATCCAAGCTATTGTGAAACTTACTTATACTTGTCACGAGGTTCAGTAGGCTAGTATTCTTTACATAAAGTACTTGCATATATCATATACACACATGTATTACTCATACTATATTTTAGCAGTGGGTTGTGAACACACAGGTTGCAAGTTTTGTATGGGCGGAATTTGCAACTGAGTGGATTCACAATGCCTTTGCTATGGGAACATTTTCTAAAGGCTCTTCAACTTATTTAAAACAAACTCTATGAACTCACCAACCATTGTGGTGATACTTTAGCATGTTTATCTCAGGTCAATAAAGGCGTTAGCTGTTGCATGGAGCATAGAGTCGCTTGGCATGTTTTGAAGACTTATGCTTTTATCATTACCATTCGATAGGTTTTAAAACACTTATGTATTGTATTATGAAACTCATGTTTGTAACTCGGAATTTATTAATCGAATGGTAACTTTTCAAAACGTCTCATTTAGAGGTCGTTTTCTATAACTTGTACTTTGTATTATGAAGTAGCACCCCAATGACACAATCTTCCGCTGCGATATTTTGGGGGTGTTACAGATTGGTATCAGAGACTTGGTTATAGAGAACTAGGTTGCATTTAAGAGCCTAGACTATAACTACTTTATACGTTGAGACCTTCCTCTCTATCGCCTTGCACACTTTAGATTTTTTTCGTAATTCTAGCACCTAAGGGAGATTTTTTTGAACTGACCGAAACACCAAACATCATATGAATCGATTAGTCCAAGCATTGCATTATTACTCCCAAATTATACATAGCCTGATCACCTATGTCTAATTCAGGAAGAATCGTGCAATGAAGGGAGTAGTAGTCTCATATGTGTAAGCAATTCCATAATCGAGCCAAATTTTCAAAAGATTTTCTTCAAACCACTTGTTTTCAGTTTGATCCGAGTGACAGTTCTTGTTTGATTAGTTGCAAAGATCAAAGTAGAAACAAGTTGTTACTCAAACCGATTTAGCCTAACCTGATGACAGTTCTTGTTTGATGAGTTGTGAGATTAAGTAAAAATCGGTTACCTAAAGATCTTTTGAGGGTTATGCTCGAGAATAGGAAAGTTTACCTCATCACACCTAGCCATAAGAGAGTACATATTTAGAACGAACAATAGTCACGATCAATACAAGAACGTACCTAGTTGGATAAGGAACCCAGATACATAAACTTTGACGCATTTTCTAATACACACACTTAACTAGTTAACATCAACAGAACTTCGGGACGAAGTTTCCTTTAAGGGGTAGGTACTGTAACAATTCGCATTTTCGGGTTACTATTCACTTTTACTATTCACTCCCGATACCCGCACCACCTTTTGACTAATACATTTTAAATGACATTACCTAATCATATACCTAGTCATCAGCTAGATATTATTTAGATAATATCTTACCAAATATCTCATTAAGAGAAGTCAAGTTGAAATTCCCTTCTTAAATATCTTATCTAGATATTTATAATTCCGGTTTTAGGTTTTTACGACTTTAAGCACCCCGATAAAAGTTATCACTCATTTAATAGGCTAATATAAAGTATATTGATAAGATTTAACATATATACAAGTTTCATATTTTTAGGATAACGGTTTTACATTTCGTGTCNAGGGAGCTAATGGTTTTGTGAACAAATCTGCCAGTTGGTATTCAGTACCCACAAAATATAACTCTATTGTACCCTTTTCAACATGCTCCTTGATGAAGTGATAACGGAGATCAATGTGCTTAGACTTTGAATGCAGAACCGTGTTGCATGAGATTGCTATCGCACTTTTCGAGTCACAATACATTGGAATCTTGTTGAATAGGTAACCGTAGTCCATTAGCTGTGTACGCATCCAAATGACTTGTGCACAACAGGCAGACATGGCAACGTATTCAGCTTCTGTTGACGAAAGTGAGGTGCAATCCTGCTTCTTTGATTGCCAAGACACGAGTTTATCTCCAAGAAACTACAAACCACCAGAAGTACTTTTGCGTGTATCCATACACCATGCATGATCAGCATCTGAAAAAGCTATTAGTTCAAAACCGGAATCCTTCGGATACCAGATCCCCAAGTTAATGGTTCCCTTTACGTATCGAAGGATTCTCTCAGCCTCGTTGAGGTGACGTTCAGTAGGACTGGACTGATAGCGAGAGCACATAAATACAGCAAATACAATATCCGGTCTACTAGCGGTGAGATACATCAGTGACCCAATAATACTACGGTATTTTGTAGGGTCATCTGGTTTCCCATTAGGATCCGCATCTAACTTAGTAGTGTTGGCCATAGGAGTATTGTAAGTATCACAACTGGTCATTCCATGTTTCTTAATTATCTCAAGAGCATATTTGGACTGATTTAGGAAAATTCCACGGGGTGATTGATGAACTTGTAGCCCTAAGAAGAACGTAAGTTCTTCCATCATTGACATTTCAAAATTTTGTTTCCTTAATCGGGCAAAAGCGTTTGAGTACTTTTTGTTTGTAGAGCCAAAAATAATGTAATCGACATATATTTGCACAATTAAAACATCTTCCCCGTGTTTTTGAATAAACAAAGTTGGATCTAGTAAACCTTTAGTGAAAGAATTAGCAAGCAAGAAAGCAGTAAGTTTAACATACCACGCCCTGGGGGCTTGTTTGAGACCATAGAGAGCCTTCTTAAGTCGGTAGACATGATTTGGGTGCACTGGGTCGACAAATCCCTCTAGCTGACTAACGTATACCTCCTTACGTAGTTGACCGTTCAGAAATGCAGTTTTCACATCCATTTGATAAACGACCATGTTTTTGTGAGCAGCGCATGCTAAAAATATTCGAACAGCTTCGAGTCTAGCCACTGGTGCGAAAGATTCCTCAAAGTCAATTCCTTCCTCCTGAGTATAACCTTTAGCTACCAAACGTGATTTGTGACGAATAACGTTGCCTTCTGCGTCCAACTTGTTTTTCAAAATCTATTTTAGCCCAATGAAATAAAATCCATCCGGTCATTCAACTAATTCCCAAACTTCAAGACGTTTGAATTGGTTGAATTCCTCTTGCACTGATTCAATCCAGTTGTTGTAAGTGAGAGCTTCTTTAATATTTTTAGGTTCTTCATGACTAACTGTTAGAGCATAAATGTAATGTTCGGCATCGGAGTGAAGTTTCTGTCTAGTCATAACTGGAGCTGTTGGATGACCAATATTGTTAAAAATTGGATGGTCACGAGTCCAATGATGTGTTGAAGGGTGAGGGTTATGAAACTGCTGCATATTAGTTGGTTCCAAGTTGCGTGTCGATGACTCAGCAATATCTGAAAGGTTCGGATTCGGAGCAAACGGATTAAAGAACGCATTTGGATCATAATTTGCAGGTTCGGGTACTTGTGGTTGGTTCTGATCTTCAGTTGGATTGTCGGTGTTGGAAGCGGTTTGTTCTTCTATTGTTGGTGACTCAGTCGGGGGTGCATCGGGTGTTACTATTGTTGTTGTAGCAACCGTTGTATCAGGTACTTGAATATTATCAGGTTGAGCAGCGGAACTAGTGGATACATCTGGTGTACGTGTCTCAAATGAATCATCGAACAAAGGAGAAAACAATGTTTCCAATTCTCGACGAGTTAGTGACAACGGTTCAGCTGAAGAATCTGGAAAGTTTAGACGGTTGGTTGCGGGTCCTAAGCTGTTTTGCTCAGAAGCCATTTCTGTGAGCTCATCGAAATTAGCATGAATAGTCTCCTGAATCTCTCTAGTACGACGGTTGTAGATTCAAAATCCTTTTGAGTTTTCACAATATCCAATGAAGATACCGACATCAGCCTTTGCTTTAAGTTTTCCAAGATCATCACGATCATTATTTGGATAGCATAAGGAACCAAATACATGAAAGTGTTGTATGTTAGGCTTTCGTTTGTGAAAAATTTCATACGGTGTGACTTTGTGATGTTTATTGATCATACAACGATTTTGGGTGTAACATGCGGTAGAGACGGCTTCTGCCCAAAGATAATCTGGTAATTGAGCATTAATGAGTATCGTTCGTGCGGCTTCCACTAACGTTTTGTTGCGTCTTTTGACCACTTCATTTTTTTCGGGAGTCCGTGCAATTGATGTTTGATGTTCAATCCCAACTTTTTTAAAGTAATCACGAAGAGTTTGATTCTTGAATTCAGTTCCGTTATCTGTTCTTACGATTCTGACTGTGTTGCGAAGTTGAACCGGAATTTTCGTGAGAAAGGTGATTATCATCGATGGAGCTTGATCTTTGCTTCGAAGAAAGTAGACCCAAGTCCATTTAGAGAAGTCATCGACTATCACAAGAATGTATCGTTTCCCATTAATCGTTTGTACTCGCATTGGGCCACATAAATCCATATTAAGAAGTTGAAGAACATGATCGGTACTTGGTTCTGGTTTAGAACTAAGATGTGCACGTTTGCTCTTTCCTTGTTCTCAAGCTGGACATAAGTGATCTTTTGCATATCTGAACCTTGGAAGACCGTCAACTAGTTTATGGTGAGCAAGATCAGTCATAGTTCTGAAGTAGAGATGTGACATGCATTGGTGCCATAACCAGGATTTTGTCGATTCAGCCTTTGAAAGTAGACAAATGAGAGAGGAAGCGGTCATGTCGGACATTGAAATTGTATAAAGACTGTTTCCACGTGTGCCGGACATGAGATCATTTCCTTGTAGATCACGAACAAAGCATGTTTTCTCCCTGAATGCAACTTCCAGATCACCATCACAAAATTGACCGACTGAAAATAGATTGTGACCGAGGCCTTCAACATAATAAACACGACTAATTTCGATATTCCCACTGACATAGTCCCCATATCCCATAATTGCAGCGAAATGATCATTCCCGAATCTGACAGTACTAATGAACTTTGAGACAAAGTTTCTTAACAGTTTGAGATTGCCTGTCACGTGTCGGGAGCATCCGCTATCAACAATCCAGAGAACAATTTGCGCCACCTGCATCACATAAAAGGGACGACGATGGTACAATGGTAAGGGTGGAACCCGAAGAAGTTGTGGGTTCCGTTGGGTTAGAAGCACACATATTAACAATTTTAGGAATCCATTTAAAGTTATGTGTTCTTTGTAAACAACGTTGCCAATTCCAACTAGATTTAGCCTTTTTCTTTGTGAATTCGCTAAGTGGTGGCATGTTCCTAGGGTTATGTTTCGCCACTAGTGGGTGGACTACATCATTCTTAGAAACTACACAAGGCATAAGTCCTAGCACAGATTTTGAAAGATTAGTGGGCCTAGATTTCCTGCCTGATGTGCGTTTCTTAAAACGAGATAAAAGAGAATTCGCAACACATTTAGAATGATCAACAGATAACATACTGTTACGACAAAACACACATGAAGCATTAACATTCAAAGCATTTAAAGGTTCATCATTCGTTACACAACGATTAGGATTACAATTTGCCAAATCAGAATCTAAATCTAGTGCACGATGAGTGTTATTCAAAGTCCTAGGGTGTTCTTCTACTTCAGAGGCTTCTAGTATCTCTCTTCTACGTTGCAAAATCCTATTCTTCCTTTTCATACGTTTACGCTTGGATCTGCTAACGCTATGAGTGGCAACTATTCCTGTAGAAGTGGAAGGATCCATATTAGACTTATTAGTGTGTTGTTCTACATTGGTTATGTCTAATGAGTACATTCCTGGTGCAATTACTTTAGTGTTGACAGATTTTCCTTTTTCAAGTTCACGTATTTTCTCTTTCAACTCAATGATAATGTGCTTTTTATCTTGAATTTCACTTTCGAGCTTTCCGTTTGAATAGAGATAGTTATCTCGACTCTTTTGCCAATAGTCTGTAACTTCTTCCAATTCTGCAATTTCCTTTTTATATTTCGAAATTTGACTTTTTAATTCCTCATTTTCTTTTTGAAAGGCTGTGGAACTGTTAAGACTTTGCATTTTTAGTTCGAAATCAAGACTTTGATTTTGACACCATTCAAACTTTTTGTTGAGTTGAAAAATCTCATTAGAAAGTTTGTTTTGCACATCATCGTTGTGTTTTCAGAGATTCACATTTTCATCTTTTAATGTCTCAATTTGTTTAGACAACAACTCAATATCATCACAATGATCATCAACAAGCATAGAAGTACCAGATTCATAAAGAGAATTCATATTCACAGAAATTATATCAGCACTAAGAACATGTTCCAAGAGTCGATCAACTTCTTTTTGTAAAAATTGATTTCGACGTTTTTGGTTTGAAATTGCTTGTTCAGTTTCTTGAAACACATTCATCATAGATGAGACCTCTTTTTGAAGTTCCTGTTCCCAGCGGTTAGCACATAGACGCAAATGTCGAGCAATAGGTAAAAACTGTTTTTGAAACACTTCTCGTTTTTCTCTCTCATGAGGAGTAGTAATAGTGAAAACCGTTATTTGAGAGTTGCGTTCTATGGCTTCATCTAATCGTTCAATATCTTCCTTGAACGTGTCAAAATACTGAAGTACACGACAACGAGTAGGAAGAGGTTGAAGTTTGTTATCGTTTGGTAAAGGACCGTTTATTTGCACCACTGGTTTAACAGGAGCTACATAAGAAGTAACTTCTTGAGGTTTGATAATGTACCATGGTTGTTCAGATTTCTCTTTTTGCGATGTAAAAATATCAGTTATTGGAGGCATTTTAGAGTAATCAAAAGGTTTATTGTATTTAACGTTTTCCATTTTTGATCGACTCTCTTCTTCAATTTCATATTCCTCTTCACAATCATATACAACAGTACGAACAACAGTATCGTCAAAGAGATGATCTGCACTATATAACTTTGGAATCTCATTGAGTGCTACACGTAAAAAACATGGTGATTCACTTCCAATTGCAAAGCCGTGACCATTGTTTGTTCGTTTTACTGAAAACTTTTGAATAGTAGTCACAGAATGACCAGTTTTATATACAACACTTTGAAATTCTTTAAGCTTATGTTCCAATTCAACAATCTCATCGACGTATGACTTAACTTTTTCTCTGGTTTTGCGTTTATGTTTCGTGAACTCAGCTTGACAATTTGACAACTCCGTTTTAGTTTGTAAAATGACTGCATCAAGTTGTGCAATTTGTTTTTTGTGCTCAAACGCTTGTTTTTTCAGTTCAGAAGCTAAGTTATTTTTAGACTCCATAATTTTAGCAATTTGATGTTCTAACTCTTTTTCGTGAAGAGAAGATTTTTGAAAAGCAGCTTCAAAGCCTTTTTCCCGTTGAATCAGTTTTTCCGCGTTTGACAGTTGAAATTTATAGCACTCAATATCCCTAGTTAATAATGCATTTCTCTCTTTCAATCTAGCATTAAGCTCTTGACATTTAATATTCTGAGATTGACTAGTCATTAGAAGGGACCAAAGTTCTGAATCTGGACCAGATGGAGGATCAAAATGTTCAACGTGAGCAATGTTATCATTGACAGTTTCATTATCCGAATCATCAAATGTGACAACCGGGTTAATTTGATAATCATCAATATAACTTTTGTGTCCATTAGAGTATTCATGTGCGTAGATAAAAATGATTCATTTTGAACTCCTTGTTCCTTGTAAGATGTAGATGCAGATGGGGAGGCAATTTCATGTATGAGGCATGAGTTAAGATCAGTTACCTGAGAAAGACCATCGGTGTCATAAACTGGGCCCGAGTCATTTATGTGGAGTTCATGCATGTTGGCCATCAGCATAACAGCAGCTTCCAGATCTTCCATGTCATCATCGGAATGTGCATTAGCCATGAAGCTGTTGTCATTGGCATTCGTATTGCTGCGGGCTTCATCTTTGAGAGCATGGAGTAATGCCTGCTTGTGATACTTACTGCCTTGAGTTTTTGGTGATGGACATGCGGTTGCCAAGTGACCTATTCCATTGCAGTTATAGCATCTGATGACCGTATTCCCCGATTCAGTATTCCCTGTGTCAATAATCTCTGCCTTTCTCTGAGGGACACCACCATTGTTCCTGAATCCTCCATTGTTGTTAACCCATTGTCCAGAAATGGAGTTACCCATATGAACCACCCGATCCAAATCTACCACTGTTACGATTCTGAATTTCAACGCGACCATCGTGAATGACAGCTTGATTCCTTGTATTTGAAGATGAACAAAGATGATTGTTGGACTTGTTTGATAATTTGCTGAAAGCCCGAGCAATGAGTGCAATTCCTTGGTTGAGACTGTTAAAGTCCTCATCATCATCGTCATCATTAGCAGTATGTTGTGAAGACAAGGTGTTCTTGTTGTCATATGAGGCAAACTGATTTGCAGGAGGGTGCATTGTGGAATCACAAGATGAGTACTGAGATGGGTTGTTGAGATAAGCTTGTTCTGGATGATAAACATTGTGTTGTAATGGTGGAGCCGGAACATGTGATTGAGCAACAAGCGCCAAAGAGTTTGTAGGTGGGGGCTGTGAGTAGTTTCCTTGAGAGCGCGATCATTGTCAACTTCATGTTGATGATGTTTCAGATAGTCATACAACAAACCATATGGTGTTTCATGAAGGTTTCTTGCTTGTCGAACAAATGTCACATACTTCTGCCAATCAGGACCGAGACATCCTAAGAACTTCGTGTTGATAGCAATCTTTGGTAAGATGATATTGTGTCTGTCGAGGTCATTAACGATGTTCGTGAAGCGGTGATAGTATGACTCAAGTGATTCCATTGGCTCAATCATGAAATGTGTGTATTCCATGTAAAGTTTTGGCTCCATGTCCTCCTGATTCAACTGAGTTCCTTCCATTAGAAGATGAACATGTTCCCACATAGCCTTAGCAGTTTTCTGAGCATCAACACTGCAAAAGATCAGATTAGGTATGCCTTGAAGAATGTAAATCATGGCATATTCATCTGCTTCTTTGTGAAGTAACTGTTCAGCAGTAAGTTGAGCATCAGTAAGAGGTCTGTGTGAGTCCGGTATGGGTGGATCAGCATTAGGATTACCAGGGACAAGGTTAGTCGGTGTTACAAATGGACCTTCATTGATAACTTGTCTCATGTATTTGCCATGCGGTTTCTTGAGTTCAAGAAATCTTACGAATCGACTTGACCACTGAACATAATTACCGGGTGTGAGCATAGGTGGTGTGTCAAGTGAATCTGCTTCATGTCTTGATTGTTGAGTAGTGATGACTTCACACATTTGGTCAAACCAATGAGTTTGTTTCGACGGTTGAGTGATTTGTTGCATTGGAAATGGTGGAGGTTGAGGCAGTTGTTGATGTTGATGCATCATGACATGTTGAGAGACCATTTGATTATATGGATATGATTGTTGAGGTTGTTGTTGTTGATATTGTTGTTGTTGCTGACGAAACAATTGTGTTTAATGATAGGGTTGCTGATGATGAAAGTTGTAGTACGGTGGTTGAGACATGATGAAAGACTTGTGTGTAAATGGATCTTGTAGAAGGTATAAGTGTTATGCCAATTCTCGAAAACTATCCCAAGTGTGTTCTCGAAACTTAGTTGAAGAATATCTCGAAAAACAGTCAAAGTCCAAAAGATCTCGATAAGTAATCAAAGTTCTCGAAAAAACTTTCTGTTGGATCGTAGTTTTATTGTTGATATTGTGATTCGGGAGGTCAGGTAACATGGAAGAAGATGACCTCCATGGTTAGTGAGAGAAAGTAGAGAGAGAGAAGGGAAACTAGGTGTTTTATTGATAATGAAAGTGAAAAGAAAATACACAAAGCCTCACCCCTCCATGGAAGTATGGAGGGGTATATAAAGGCTAACAAACACATAACTTTACAATAATGACGCTTCTAGTCCATGTGTTTGTGCCTTTCAAGATAGATAATGTAATCCCGTAAATGTCGTTCCATTTACGTGTTAGAACCATAAACTTAGGTTCTAACAATCTTCCCCCAATGGGGCGACATAAGGGATTACTTACAACATTTCCTACAAGTACAAATACAAATAAAGAAAGGTTATCATCGGCTCTTCAAGTGCTGAGGATGACTGCAGTTGACGCTCTTTGTCTTCATCTTGTACCTCGGCTTGAGAACTTTTTCTTCACTTGTAGGCAAATGATGTAATATGCATGAAATGGATTAACTTCCCCCCAATTCATGCTGCATGTCTTTAGCGGCTTCTTCGTACACTTCTTTTTGGCGAAGTTTCTGAATCGGCTTCCCCCCAAACTGACAACCGTCTTCAGCAGATTCGAAACTTTGATGTAGTAAACAAGTCTTCTAACTTTTGAAGTTTTGAGTACGCAGCGGAATTTGTAGATGACATAGTAAACCACACCAAGCAAATATGAGTAGTTAAATTATCACGGTTATACTCAATGCGGAAGCTCTGTTTGGGGGTAACATGCAAGAAATCAGCAGGATATTCTCACATATGTAGGCTACTTAGCACTTCACAATCCGTGAAAGTTGAGACGATTACACCAAAGTAAGACGTTTGAACCACTGACTGTCTCATTTCTTCCCCCTGTTTTCAAAAACTCGTGAAAGAAGAGGATTTTCGCAAAGAAGTCAAGCAACCTCAAGCAACACCTATTCTATCTTCCCCCACGATGTCTTCTTCGAAATCGGAAGCATACACACTATGTTAACGATGAGAATTGGAGGCAGCGTAACCCCATATGTCCAATTAACCAAACAGGTGTGAAGTACCATAATTAGCCCCATGAGAATCAACTGCTGATAAAATTCTCTACTCTTTTATACTTCTCTCAACCAACTCTTTATCGACCCCATTATCATTCTAACGGCTTTTTGTAGTGACTACTGATGGAGAAAACCCAATATTATGAACTTGAGANTCTTCTTCGAAATCGGAAGCATACACACTATGTTAACGATGAGAATTGGAGGCAGCGTAACCCCATATGTCCAATTAACCAAACAGGTGTGAAGTACCATAATTAGCCCCATGAGAATCAACTGCTGATAAACATCTCTCCTCATTATACTTTTCTCAACCAACTCTTTTCCGACCCCATTATCGTTCTGACGGCTTTTTGTAGTGACTACTGATGGAGAAAACCCAATATTATGAACTTGAGAGCGATGTAAAATAGCCCGAACTTGTGACTTAAACTTGCACTAATGTATGACTAAGAGCGGCGTAGAGAGTTCGTCCACCATCGAATCCCTAAGTACTCTATACTCTAGCACCATCAAGTATTAGATGTACATCGCCTCTTGAGTATCCACAACTTTGTGTGACACTGAGCACTACAACGTAACTCCTTAAAGTGATAGCTATACACGCAGAATCCCCAAACATCATGTATAACTAGACAACTCAAGTCTTTGTCATTGTAAAGGTTAAAAGCTCAAACAAGGATCTCGAAGAATTATCGCCAACCCCGATATCGTCAAGATACTAAGTACACGCACCCGTGAGATTTCACTTCAATCTCAAATAAATAATAAAAAATTATCGCTGTAGTCACATCTTGTGGTTAAATGCCCATATCTAGCCTTTTGACGGTTTAAGTGAACTTGATAATGGTGTCCCAATCTTGTCAAAAATTGTATCCCCGTGAAAATTTGTCATAACCAAAATACCACTCTTCATACCAACAATAATACCAAATATTAACACTATGTATTAAAAAATACACATGAATAATCAATATTTCAACCCATGTTAACTTTGATATAGTACCAGCCCAAAATTAATATTAATCCAACACCATTCAATACTTTGGAAAATTCAGCCCAATGTTCAAATAACCCAATCCTTAACACAACTTTATACCTGGGCCCATCATAAATCAGTACCCGATCCATCATAACCCTAATATGTAGGATATAAGACACCACTTAACACCCCATTTAACCTAATATCACATTCATAAAAAATCTGCCCCCTTCTCCTTCTTGTACGCTCCTCACCCTTATCTTTTTCAGATCCAAACACAAAAAAAAAAATTAACCAATCTCATCTTATCAACATAACAAATCTCACGATCAACACAAAACAACAGCCTAACCGTGACCTATTCTTCTTTTGTAGCACGATTCACGAATCATGAAGGTGTATAATAGGCTTCAAGATCTATGTCGAGGTCTTAGGTAGGTTCTATATTTTGTTTGAGTCTTGAACGAATGAAAGAAAGAAAGTAACAGTTTTGTTATATTTCTTTCTTGTTATATTCGGATAAAAAAATGTAAGCTTTGAATGATCAATGATTTTTTTTATTTTTTATTTTATTTTATTTTATTTTTGTTTGGTAGACCTATTAAAAGGTTAATAGCATTTGGAATCCAATACAAACTGAGATCTGGAAAATTTTTAATTTAAGTTTGTAACTCAGTTTGATTGAGATGGGTATAGATAGAGATCTGTGATGTGTTCATGTTCAAGCTTTCAATATAGATAAAGGTTTTGGTGTAGCTTGAACGGATCTGAGATCTCGTATGGATTTGTGATTGTGTATAAACTGAAGGCCGCACAAGAGTCTTCGGTATTTGATTAGGATTTAGTCTTCATCTACTTTTTCATTTTGTTAATGTAGACAGTTATGACCAATGAAGATAAACGGATCTGAGGTCAAATGGGTCGTTGGTATTAGGTTTTGGTCTGAGTCGAGTTGCTCATCTTCATCTTCTTCTCTTTTTCATTTGGCCACTATTCGAAAAAAAGAAATCTCGATAATTTGCAACTTATCGAGAAAAAATTTTCGAGATCTTTTATCGAGAACATGAGAGACTTATCGAGATCTTTTATCGAGAAAATGAGAGACAGTTTTCGAAATCTTTGGTTGTCGAGAAAAATTATTTCGATAGTTTAGGGTTTAGTTTTCTCGAAAAATAGTACTTATCGAGAATCTCTTATACAAGAGATTCCGATTGGATTCCGGCAAATTTTTCCAGTTTCCGATGATTTTTCTGATTAACTTTTCTGACCAGCTTTCAACCCAATATACAGACCTTTTTGACCAGTTTCTAAGACCGTTTCTTGAGACCACGTTATTGACCACAAATATTCACGAGATGATGGTACAAAAAGTCAAAAAGAATGATGTGTTCCATAAAGAAACTGTTAACAGGACTATAAGTGACCATGTTAAACAGATATATGAAACTGGTAGGAAAAGGTTAAGACTTTTATGACTCTTTTGATACCATAAAGCTGTAAACCACAAAAATATGTAAAAACAGTACGACCCAAAGGTTAAAACAGCTTAAAGATTACAACTTTGACAAGATTCGACCACAAAATAACCAAAAAATGTAACCTTGGCTCTGATACCACTTGTTGGATCGTAGTTTTTTTGTTGATATTGTGATTCGGGAGGTCGGGTAACATGGAAGAAGATGACCTCCATGGTTAGTGAGAGGAAGTAGATAGAGAAAAGGGAAACTAGGTGTTTTATTGATAATGAAAGTGAAAAGAAAATACACAAAGCCTCACCCCTCCATGGAAGTATGGAGGGGTATATAAAGGCTAACAAACACATAACTTTACAATAATGACGCTTCTAGTCCATGTGTTTGTGCCTTTCAAGATAGATAATGTAATCCCATAAATGTCGTTCCATTTACGTATTAGAACCATAAACTTAGGTTCAAAGTTCTCGAAAAAACAAGGTTATCGAGAAAAATTTTAAGGATTTTCGAAATCTTTGAGGTTTGTAATTATAGCAAATATCTCGAAAAATTGTGAAGAGATTTAAAAAAATATCCAAAGTTTTCGAAAATCAGAAGATTTCAAAAAGTTGGGAAAGATCTCGAAATTTGTACAAGTTTTCGAAAAAATATACCAAAAATTATCGAGATTATACAAGCTCGATAATATCCAACGAGTCGAAGTGTTTTCTTTCTTATACAAGAGAGAAAAGCACTGAGTAAGCAACGGAAACACCTTAGGAGCAAGGAGCAAAGATCTCGAAAGTTTAGGGTCTAAAGATTTCGAAAACTTGTCAAAACTAGGCAAATTTTTGTTTTTGTAAAAAGCAAGCCAAAAACACGTTTTTAATCCAAGATTCTTGTACAACTAACCTTAAAATGATGAAATCTTAAAGAAAGTTGCAAACTTTAACAATTTTTCAAAAATTTAAAAATTTTCGAAAAATTGTACAAAAGTACGAATCTAAATTTTTTGAGAAATTTTGAAACTTTGTTGGTTGTTTGAGTTTTTAGCACAAGTTTTGATGAAAAAGATGTGATAAAAACACGAAACAAACAAGAAAGTAACAAGTTTTATCAAAAAATAACGAGTAAAAAAGGTGGTTTTGGTTCGTTGGCTACAAAAAACAAAAAATACACCTTCTTCTAGCGATTGATACCACTTGTTAGGTCACCATATTGTAAACACAAGTATTGATTTGATAGAAATAAGATGAGAAATAGAGTTTGGTTGATTAGATCAAATATGAAGAATAAAAGTGCAAGAGTTTCTTTATGTAAATGAAATAACCAACAAGAAATAGGATTACATGAGTGTCCTATTTATAGGTAAGGAGCTAGGGCAACACTTCCCTATTCCTTCCTTTCTTAAACGTGTGGGCTTAAGGCCCATTGGACATGTAATGGACTTTACACGCTTACATGATAAGTTAAGAATTCTAGCAACCTATTACAAATATTGAAATAACCGAGACTTGATTAAATGTTGATAAACTTAGGTCCTAACAGTGTCCCACTCCTGCTGGTTTAGCGGGGGAGCTAAAGAGAAAGAGGAGACGTGGGTAAGACTTGGTTTCACCCATATTTGGACTTCGCATCGTTCCGTCCTTAAAACTTATCGAGAGATACCCCGAAGGGCTTAATCCTTCGATTGGCGAATTCCCACTTGGTAACTAGATCATTGATGATTAGTTTTATGCCATAGAAAGTTTTAAGAGGCTAGCCAGAGCCTGCGATTATGTAGGTTTCGAGTAGACCCGAAGGGGAGTCCTTCGACCTACTCGGAGGGTACATCATCAAGCCCTCCCAGTTGAAAGTTAGATATTAGTACGAAAATATATGGCTTTCAACTCTATCATAGTTCAATGCATTCACTGTATTCTCGAAAATTGGATAAGAGGAACTTTTGAAATAAAAATGCAATAAATGCGCATGCTTATAACTTATCCGTTGAATCAGAAGAATGGAACGGCATAATTATCGATAAGCTCAACCATCTTTCAAAATTTAAAGTGTTGAGTGGATATAAATATGTGCAATATAAATACCCGTGCATTCTTCTGATTCTAAATCACAACTTTTTCTTCTGCAACCTTCACAGAGCTGTGACGTGTTTAGCTGCAACAATCAAAAGGTAAACTCTTCCCCCATCTCGTAGTTAGGCCCTTTAGGTATTACCAGGTATCCATGAGCATGGATGCCAAACGTATTATAAGACAACAAAAATGTACTCTTTCAAGAGAAGCCCTAGCCCTCTTTCTAGATGATTACCCCATACCCAAACAACACAAAGTTATTCTTCCAAAAAATACTCAGGGCATCTATGACGCCCCAAAAGGGTATGTGGGCTTGTATACTCATGCCTTTACCCGGTCAAATCTAAGAATACCCCTACATCCGTTATTTCTAGAGTTGCTACAATATTATGAGGTGCATATTTCAAGATTTAACCCTTTTGGTCTAGCCAAACTTACCACCTACATAGTAATGTGTAAGGCATATGGGTATGAGCCCACACTAAATGTGCTTCGAGGCTTCCTTAACCTATGTCCCGGGGGAGATTGGTTAACACTTTCAAAAAGGAATGATGAAGATGTGCCCGTGCTGATCACCAAACCATTTACAAATATAACCAATTGGAAAGGGAAATTCTTTTATGTACAAGATACAATCATACCTCCGCAATATCCAGCACTTTTGAATGAAGCATTCTGTTTTGATCGTAAGAAGTTCAACGATCCAATTCCTCTCAACGTTCGAGACGACCCACTCTACCACCGTCTTGCCAGACATCCCACTGATGTGCAAACATTTCCGGAGCCCATCCTCTTTATGGCTGGTCTTGTGGACCATTGGGAAGGATCTCCTTTATTGCCAGAAATCCATTGTGATGGCCAGAGTATGTATATGTAACTTATCATAAATGAATAACATATCTGATTATATTTATGTATCTGTTTATATTGCAGTAATGGCATTCAGGAACTTCGTCATATCCGGTGGTGCAAAGGAAGCTAGCTTTATTCCCCAGGATCCTAGGGAATTTAGCTATGGGGTAGGTTCCCCTTCAACCTCAGTCAACAATAATGACGTGGATGCCATGGTGCTGGAACCAGCGACGATGAATGAGGCGGTGATTCCACTTAATGCTGAGGAGGTGCCTTTGGCAATCGAGGCTATTCCTGACATGGAGATACTTTCCTCTGATGATGTCCCCATGCCATATACTGGTACTTCTGGTATAGCTGATAGGGTTCGCGAAAGGAAAGGGACTGAGATGAAGGCTTCAAAGCCTCCAATCAAGAGAAAACTTGACATTCCCACTCTCCTATCCAGAGCTTCGAAGAAGAAGAGCTCGCAAGATAAGGCTGCCGTTGCCCATCCCTCCGAAGATTTGGATGATGAGGACATTCATGGTAAGCACTTTATACGACTTACATACTACAAAATTCATTAAAAGCTTTTAACAACTCCGAATTCAACAATGTGCAGGTTTATCTAACACGAAGGAACTCCCCAACTCTCAAGCTTGCAATCGATTGGTTGAAGGTGTTATTCCAGGCCGCTGGAAGGGGACCCTTGACAATATGTCAATAGAGCAGCTGTGTGACCTACACGACAAAAGCTATACAAGGCAAGCTGTTCTAGATAACCATCTTAACAGCAAAACAAGGAATTGATACAGACTGTTAAAAATGCTAAAGAAGAGTTAAATGTTGCTTTGGTTCGAGAAGAACATAGGGAGCAGTTGATCACTGAGCTGAAGTCAAAATGTAACAGGGCTACGAAGGATGTTGAGAAGAATCCAGTTGTGCAAGATCTTCGATCCAATGCCATGAAGTTTGCCACTCGACTAAAGGAAGCCCAAGCTGAGTGTGGTAGGCTCAAAATAGAGGAGGCCAAAGCGACTGGACTAAAAGAGAGAGTATCTGTGCTTGAGTCGAAGTGTGCAAGTCTTAAATCTGAAAAGAATAAACTTTTGGAGCAAAATACCAAATTGCAACAGGAGACAGATGCCCTGAACCTTCGATGTGAAGGTCTTCAGAAAGATAGGGAAAATGTGGTGGCCAAGGTTATTCCCTATATTTCTATGGAGTTGTATCATAGTGATGAGGTTGGACAAGTGGTGGGCAAATTAGTGAATGCTGCTATATTCCATGGGAAATGTACTACCCTGGAAAAGATTGCTGAGACTGGGGAACCTGTAATCTTATCGAAGGTTCCCTACTATCGTCCTTCGCATGAGAAGGAGTATGATGTTGCCAGCAATGCAGTTGCTACGGCAGACTTTCCCTTTCTTTCGAAGGAGACCAAAGATCCAAGAGCTTCCGTTGAGAATCTGTTGTCGAAGAAGCCTAGTAGGATTCAACCATCTTCTCCAAGTAGGAGGGTTTCCGGTGCGAGGCCTTCCTCTCATCAAGAAGATCCCCACTCATCAAAGAATGCATAAATGCTGCCTTATTGGCAATAATTTATTCCGAGGGTTTTTTATACCCTCCGAACACGTTTTATTTTTATTTCTTTGATTTTTAGGAAGCTTGTTTTTATGTTATCTACTTGTCATGGGATATTTATTTATTTCATCCTTTCAAGATATGTTTTTCTTCTCTCAACGGTATGTAATAACGTTAATGAACAACCTAAAGTTACCGTAGATGAGTATCCTTATTGTGTGTACTTTAAACCAAGATTTTTGAGCAATCGTATAATTTAACTGCTGACAGAGGGTTGCGACCCACTCCATCTTTATCCTCAGTCTTATGGCTTCGAATGCCAATAGACGTTTCAGGAAAGTCAAAGGGAATTATGGTGGATGTCATGTACAAGACATAAATGTCATCCTTCGAACATTGAGACTTGTAATACTTGGCTGAATAAATCTTTGTTATAAAGAAACGAAACAAGAGATTTATGGGAAATTCGTTATATCCTTAATTGGGCAGGGAGGATTACATCATTTTATGAAATGAATACTAAGACGCCTACCAGTAATGCTTCATTCCCCGAATGAAAAGAATTCGATAAACTTGAGGTAAACAAACTTTCTGAAAAGCCACAAGTCTTATATGTAAAACTTACGAAGGTTGGTGCCATTCCATGTCCTGTCAACTTCGTCCCCAAAGATTGTTGCCAACTTATAGGCTCCGTTACCGTAGGCTTCCGCTACTACGTAAGGCCCTTCCCATGTTGGTCCCAACTTCCCTTGGTATTCGGCTTTGCTTGCGCTGTTAAGTCGAAGGACATACTCGCCTGGCTTGAAACTCGAGGGCCGAACCCTGCTGTTGTAGTATTTTTCCAACTTCTGCTTGTACGTAGCTTCTCTGATGGAGGCTATTTCTCTTCGCTCTTCGAGTAGATCTAGATTCTCCCGAAGCTTTTCTTCGTTTTTCGAGGCCTCGAAGTTCATAATGCGTTCCGTTTCCACGCTTATCTCTGAAGGGATGACAGCTTCTGTGCCGTAAGTAAGGCTGAAAGGTGTTTCCCCGTGACTCGACTTGGGATGTGTCCTATGTGCCCAGAGAACTTGGGGCAATTCGTCCACCCACCCTTGGTGACTTCGTCCCAGCCTTCTTTCGATTCCATTGATAATGTCTCTGTTGGTAACCTCCACTTGGCCATTACCTTGAGGGTGGTACACGGATGTGAACGACTGCTTTATTTTTAGACCATTGCAAAAAGTAGGAAATACCCCTTCAGCAAATTGCTTTCCATTGTCGGAGATGATAATATGAGGGACTCCGAAGCGGCAAACGATGTGTTCCCATACGAATTTCTCCATGTGTCTGCCCGTCACAGATGCCAAAGGTTTGGCTTCAACCCATTTGGTGAAGTAGTCGATAGCTACGACCAAAAACTTTACTCCTCCTGGTGCGACTGGCAGAGGTCCTACTATGTCAATTCCCCATTGGGAAAAAGGCCACGCGGATGTGACAGACGTCATATCTTGCTTAGGTAATCTTGGAACCTTCGAGTGGATCTGACACGCCTCGCATTTATGTATTATTTCCATTGCATCCCTATGCATTGATGGCCAGTAATACCCCAACTTCATAATTTTGGAGACAACGGAGCGGGGTCCTGCATGTAGACTGCACGATCCTTCATGGACTTCAGTGATTATGTTTGCAGCCTGCTTAGGTCCAACACAACGAAGCCATGGGGATAAGAAGGATCGTCTGTAGAGGTAGTCTCCTATTATCCTGTATTGAGGGGCTTTGACTCTGATTTTCCTTGCAAGCTTTGGATCTTCCGGTAGAATGCCGCTTATTAAGTACTCTCTTATCGGAGTCATCCAATTGGTTTCTTCCTCGGATATTACATCTGATACTTCCTTTCTTTGGATAGATCTGTCCGCTAACACCTCAACCAGGACTTCTTTTGTTAAGTGAGCGAAGGCCATAGAGGCTAACTTGCTTAACGCATCTGCCTTCTTGTTTTGGTTTCTCCAGACGTGTTCAATGGTGTAGGATTCAAATCCATGTAGGATTTCTTTTGCTTTATCTAAATACTGCTTGATAGTGGACTGCCTTGCCTCATAAGAGCCTTTGATTTGATTAGCGACCAGCTGCGAGTCAACGAAAATCGAAAGGTTGCGTACCTCCATGTCTTTGGCTAGGCGTAGGCCTGTTAACAAAGCTTCGTATTCAGCTTCGTTGTTAGTTGCCTCAAACTCGAATCGCAGTGCATAAGTGTACTCTTTTCCTTCTGGGCTGATTAGCATCAACCCTGCCCCAGAACCGTCGGAGCTTGAGGCTCCATCTGTGAATAAATTTCAGCTATCCTCTTTTTTCGAAGGTTTCTTCTTAGGAGGTTCCTTATCATTCCCTGGCCCGGAAGGAGTTTAAGCGAGGAAGTCTGTGAGTATTTGACCTTTAATGGAGTTTCGTCCCTTGTATTCTATTTCATGTTCCCCCAATTCGATGGCCCATTTAGATACCCTCCTTGACTTCTCGGGCTTCGATAGTATTTGTTTGATGGGCTTATCAGTTAGTACTGTGATTGGGTGAGCTTGAAAGTACCTTCGGAGGCGTCTCGGTGCGTGAACTAGAGCGAGGATTAGCTTTTCCAATTCTGGGTATTTTAATTCAGCCCCTTGCAAAACCCGACTGACAAAATATGACGGAACTTGCCTCTTTTCTCTTTCTGCCAGGAGTATTGCGCTAATACTTTCATGTGATGCTGCGATGTACATATACAGTACTTCTCCATTAATTGGGGCTGTGAGTGTTGGTAGGATTTCCATGAACTCCTTCAACTTTTGAAAGGCAGCTTCAGCTTCAACACTCCATTGAAATGTTTTCTTATCCATGCATCCTTTAAGCGTCTTAAAGAATGGTAGTGATCGATCTGCACCTTTCGACAAAAACCTGCTCAATGCTGCAAGTTTTCTGTTTAAGCTTTGTACCTCTTTTAATGTCATTGGGGCTTGTAGATCAGTAATTGTAACACCCCCAACTCAAATATGGCAGCTATCGTGCTGGGGGTATTACGAAAATAGAAACCAGGCACATTTATAGTAAACGACCACAACTCGGGACGTTTGAAATGTGACCAAAACATATCATTCGATTTACAAACCGTTTAGAGTACAAGTACTCTTTAGTCAAAGATGCAACCGAAAAGTAAATAGAGTTTGCAGCGGAAAAATAAACAAAGTATAGCAGCGGAAATAGTAAAAGACACAAAAGGTTTTACGAATGACATGCAAAATAGGGTAGTAAAGTAGTTAAGCTGCCGTGACAGAAACGCCCCTCCAGCCTTAGCCACTCCTCCACGCCCAAATTATCATCATGCCAAGCTAAACATTATTTGATCGTAAGAAGTTCAACGATCCAATTCCTCTCATTGTTCGAGACGACCCACTCTACCACCGTCTTGCCAGACATCCCACTGATGTGCAAACATTTCCGAAGCCCATCCTCTTTATGGCTGGTCTTGTGGACCATTGGGAAGGATCTCCTTTATTGCCAGAAATCCATTGTGATGGACAGAGTATGTATATATAACTTATCATAAATGAATAACATATCTGATTATATTTATGTATCTGTTTATATTGCAGTAATGGCATTCAGGAACTTCGTCGTATCCGGTGGTGCAAAGGAAGCTAGCTTTATTCCCCAGGATCCTAGGGAATTTAGCTATGGGGTAGGTTCCCCTTCAACCTCAGTCAACAATAATGACGTGGATACCATGGTGCTGGAACCAGCGACGATGAATGAGGAGGTGATTCCACTTAATGCTGAGGAGGTGCCTTTGGCAATCGAGGCTATTCCTGATGTGGAGATACTTTCCTCTAATGATGTCCCCATGCCGTATACTGGTACTTCTGGTATAGCTGATAGGGTTCGCGAAAGGAAAGGGACTGAGATGAAGGCTTCAAAGCCTCCAATCAAGAGAAAACTTGACATTTCCACTCTCCTATCCAGAGCTTCGAAGAAGAAGAGCTCGCAAGATAAGGCTGCCGTTGCCCATCCCTCCGAAGATTTGGATGATGAGGACATTCATTGTAAGCACTTTATACGACTTACATACTACAAAATTCATTAAAAGCTTTTAACAACTCCGAATTCAACAATGTGCAGGTTTATCTAACACGAAGGAACTCCCCAACTCTCAAGCTTGCAATCGATTGGTTGAAGGTGTTATTCCAGGCCGCTGGAAGGGGACCCTTGACAATATGTCAATAGAGCAGCTGTGTGACCTACATGACAAAAGCTATACAAGGCAAGCTGTTCTAGATAACCATCTTAACAGCCGAACAAGGGAATTGATACAGACTGTTAAAAATGCTAAAGAAGAGTTAAATGTTGCTTTGGTTCGAGAAGAACATAGGGAGCAGTTGATCACTAAGCTGAAGTCAAAATGTAACAGGGCTACGAAGGATGTTGAGAAGAATCCAGTTGTGCAAGATCTTCGATCCAATGCCATGAAGCTTGCCACTCGACTAAAGGAAGCCCAAGCTGAGTGTGGTAGGCTCAAAATAGAGGAGGCCAAAGCGACTGGACTAAAAGAGAGAGTATATGTGCTTGAGTCGAAGTGTGCAAGTCTTAAATCTGAAAAGAATAAACTTTTGGAGCAAAATACCAAATTGCAACAAGAGACAGATGCCCTGAACCTTCGATGTGAAGGTCTTCAGAAAGATAGGGAAAATGAGGTGGCCAATGTTATTCCCTATATTGCTATGGAGTTGTATCATAGTGATGAGGTTGGACAAGTGGTGGGCAACTTAGTGAATGCTGCTATATTCCATGGGAAATGTACTACCCTGGAAGAGATTGCTGAGACTGGGGAACCTGTAATCTTATCGAAGGTTCCCTACTATCGTCCTTCGCATGAGAAGGAATATGATGTTACCAGCAATGCAGTTGCTACGGCAGACTTTCCCATTCTTTCGAAGGAGACCAAAGATCCAAGAGCTTCCGTTGAGAAACTGTTGTCGAAGAAGCCTAGTAGGATTCAACCATCTTCTCCAAGTAGGAGGGTTTCCGGTGCGAGGCCTTCCTCTCATCAAGAAGATCCCCACTCATCAAAGAATGCATAAATGCTGCCTTATTGGCAATGATTTATTCCGAGGGTTTTTTATACCCTTCGAACATGTTTTATTTTTATTTCTTTGATTTTTAGGAAGCTTGTTTTTATGTTATCTACTTGTCATGGGATATTTATTTATTTCATCCTTTCAAGATATGTTTTTCTTCTCTCAACGTTATGTAATAACGTTAATGAACAACCTAAAGTTACCGTAGATGAGTATCCTTATTGTGTGTACTTTAAACCAAGATTTTTGAGCAATCGTATAATTTAACTGCTGACAGAGGGTTGCGACCCACTCCATCTTTATCCTCAGTCTTATGGCTTCGAATGCCAATAGACGTTTCAGGAAAGTCAAAGTGAATTATGGTGGATGTCATGTACAAGACATAAATGTCATCCTTCGAACATTGAGACTTGTAATACTTGGCTGAATAAATCTTTGTTATAAAGAAACGAAACAAGCGATTTATGGGAAATTCGTTATATCATTAGTTGGGCAGGGAGGATTACATCATTTTATGAAATGAATACTAAGACGCCTACCATTAATGCTTTTTTCCCCGAATGAGAAGAATTCGATAAACTTGAGGTAAACAAACTTTTTGAAAAGCCACAAGTCTTATATGTAAAACTTACGAAGGTTGGTGCCATTCCATGTCCTATCAACTTCGTCCCCCAAGATTGTTGCCAACTTATAGGCTCCGTTACCGTAGGCTTCCGCTATTACGTAAGGCCCTTCCCATGTTGATCCCAACTTCCCTTGGTATTCGGCTTTACTTGCGCTGTTAAGTCGAAGGACATACTTGCCTGGCTTGAAACTCGAGGGCCGAACCCTGCTGTTGTAGTATTTTTCCAACTTCTGCTTGTACATAGCTTCTCTGATGGAGGCTATTTCTCTTCGTTCCTATAGTAGATCTAGATTCTCTCGAAGCTTTTCTTCGTTTTTCGAGGCCCCAAAGTTCATAATGCGCTCCGTTTCCATGCTTATTTTTGAAGGGATGACAGCTTCTGTGCCGTAAGTAAGGCTGAAAGGTGTTTCCCCGTGACTTGACTTGGGATGTGTCCTATGTGCCCAGAGAACTTGGGGCAATTCGTCCACCCACCCGTGGTGACTTCGTCCCAGCCTTCTTTCGATTCCATTGATAATGTCTCTGTTGGTAACCTCCACTTGGCCATTACCTTGAGGGTGGTACACGGATGTGAACGACTGCTTTATTTTTAGACCATTGCAAAAAGTAGGAAATACCCCTTCAGCAAATTGCTTTCCATTGTCGTAGATGATAATATGAGGGATCCCGAAGCGGTAAATGATGTGTTCCCATATGAATTTCTCCATGTGTCTGCCCGTCACAGATGCCAAAGGTTTGGCTTCAACCCATTTGGTAAAGTAGTCGATAGCTACGACCAAAAATTTTACTCCTCCTGGTGCGACTGGCAGAGGTCCTACTATGTCAATTCCCCATTGGGAAAAAGGCCATGCGGATGTGACAGACGTCATATCTTGCTTAGGTAATCTTTGAACCTTCGAGTGGATCTGACACCTCGCATGTATGTATTATTTCCATTGCATCCCTATGCATTGATGACCAGTAATACCCCAACTTCATTGATTATGTTTGCAGCCTGCTTAAGTCCAACACAACGAAGCCATGGGGATAAGAAGGATCGTCTGTAGAGGTAGTCTCCTATTATCCTATATTGAGGGGCTTTGACTCTGATTTTCCTTGCAAGCTTTGGATCTTCCGGTAGAATGCCGCTTATTAAGTACTCTCTTATCGGAGTCATCCAATTGGTTTCTTCCTCGGATATTACATCTGATACTTCCTTTCTTTGGATAGATCTGTCCGCTAACACCTCAACCAGAACTTCTTTTGTTAAGTGAGCGAAGGCCATAGAGGCTAACTTGCTTAACGCATCTGCCTTCTTGTTTTGGTTTCT